>DWPA01007509.1:0-10285 GCA_018251375.1 Calpodes ethlius | reverse complement strand
TTCTACAATTACCACTTATCACCTGATAGCTCTTGGGTTTGTTAGCTATTTACGTTCATTACAAGTCACAGCTGTCCTACAGCTGGGCTCAGGTCTCTTTTCATAATGTGAGGGGTACAGGCCATAGTTCAACGCGGTAGTCAGCGGCGGATTGGTCGATTTGACACATTGTGTTAACGTCGGTAGAGGTCACGCAATATCTATTCCAAAAAACATACCGTTCTGTTCTGTATATATATTTAAAGGAAGTAATATAATAAATAGTTATTTTTAATGAGAACCAAAATTAAAACTGTTTATTTTTCTTTTTTATTTTATCGTCGTCTAATGCGCCTGAATGCATTGTTAAGAACATACAGCTATTTAGGATAAACAATGTTAAATTATCTTCTCCGAGGATGATTTAAAACATATGAAGATATGATTAAATTTTACATTTTTTTGCAAAATGAACAGTCGATTACGTTAACGTAGTATTTATAACGTAGTACGCATTAGTCATTCTATTAGTGTGGGACTACGTCGAAGGTTGGACACATGTCCGTGGCGACCCGATGTCTCGCCTTGGTAATTGATTTTATTAATATGGAACCAGTTTACCTGATGTAAAATTGTTCTTTGATGATAATCGGTTCGTTAGCGATCCTGAGGACTATTTTTTACAGAAATAGCTATTTCTTTGTAACATTAAATAGCGTGAAAGGGTATAAACCTATCGGTTAAACATATGTTTAACCTAGTCTCAGTTTTAGCAAAATCCTTCCAACTTTAGCAATGTGTGTTTAGTTATCAAGAGTATTTTCAGTTTTCTGTACAGTTAAAACTCACATTCCTAACAGGAAGTAGTACTCATTCAAATTGCAAAATTTAAATTTCAAAATTTAAAATTTAAACATACTAATAAAGTGACAAACATTACCAGTTAAATAAGTGCTTTAAAAAACCTGTTCATGAACGATTGTCCACGGTCTGAACAACTTTGTCAACAATCGATTTAAAGTATAAATTCGAAGACGCAGGTGCAAAAGAAACTTACGAGAGTTTTTCGAGTACATATCTAATTCATTTATTTCCACGGCACCTGTGTTTCGCTATAAAGTAGAAGCGAACGCTAATTAAATTTTGGTTGGAGGAATTGGTGGCATTATATCAATTTACTTAATCTTTATATATAAAAATCGGTCAAGTGCGTGTCACTTTACGCCCAGTGTAGCTTTTCGTAATTGTAATTTGATCATCTACTAATCGTGAACTTATTAAGCCTTCCTGGCTACATTATCTTGCCAATTGATTTTCACATTGAATAAAAAAATTCTAATAATTTTCACCCATCTAGTGATACCCATAAATTGGGAAAGATTAGAAACAAATCAACTCAATTTTATGTATGGTGAGGTAAAGAAAGAAATATTCTTTAATATTTTGATTTACCACTTTGTCAGCATTTTCATGAATGCCCGATTACAGCTTTTAGTGATAATTATATTTATATTTAGCCGCGGATCGACGGACGTGACGAAACTAAGGTCTTCACTACGGTGCCATAAACATCTTTCCTATATGTTTAACCATATAGGGGCTTTAAATACTGGCCCCAATTCCATGCTGACAGATCGTGATATTGTATAAAACGACAAGAATTAATTCCCTTTTGGTGATAGGACTTCGCCTGAGAGTTATTAATAATATTATTATTAACTCATTAATAATAATAATTACTGGTATTATTTTTTGTGATGCCTGCCTGGTTATACCACAGTCTTCCTTGAGTCTGCCGGCAAATGACTAATCATGTACCGTCTGGGAGTTTGGGAGTCTGCTACATTCGAAGGGTTCGCTTGTTTTTCTTTCCTTGCTTTGGAAGTTCTTAGTTTATTCTACAACAATATATTATCTTCCTTACAACATTATACTTATTATAACTTTTATATATACCGAAAATTTGGATAACTGAAATTAAATATAGCTGTTGTACAAGTATTTTAACACTTGAAACTTGAGTCAGAGGTAAGCCCTGGGGACAGATGGTAATAAACTGGAGTGGTTTTGTTACCATAATTGATTTATATTATATTGTATTACGTACTATAATTTTTTCTATACCTAATCAGCTATTATCAGTGAGCGATCGTGTAAGTTCTGAACTTCAGAAGAGATAAATTGAGCCAATTTATTTTTTCTTTAGTATGTCTGTTTTTTTTCCTTATTCAATTTTTTCTAGTAGTCTAAAGGGAGATGTAGATCCCACTATGTTTTGGGTTTCATAGAGATATTGGATGTATAGGTACTAAAGTATTTTCATTATTGTATTTTTTTTTTATACAAGGAATAATGAAAGTCCAATGAAAGTAAATTTCATTACATTTATTTACACAGTTTTATAGTGGTTGAAATTCTACAAATTGTAGAAACGCTCGATTAATCGAAATATGGTTTTAGTAAACATGGGCGAAAGGAGCGCCGTAAGTGGAAGTGTACGCAACGGGAGAGGAAGCGATGTAAGAGTGAGCCAAGGGGGCGGAGTAGTCTACTCTGGTTTGGGAGGAGTAGGCGGTGGGGGCGACGTAAGCGCCCACAGCGAGAGGAGCCGAGCGTTTCTTGATGAAGTGAGGAGAGTACACGGGGGCGCCCGCGACGTAGGGGGTGGAGTACACTGAAGCACCAACATAGGGGGCAACGAAGGGAGCGGTGGCGGCGTATGTGGTAGGCGCGACGTATGTGGTGGGTGCGACGTAGGCAGCAGACCTCTTCTTGATCAGATGTAGAGCAGAGCTATAGCTGCCGGGCACGACGGTTGCGGCTGAGACGTACGGGGTGTTGTAGGTAGCCGCCAAGGGAGCGGTGTATGCGGTGGCCAAGGGAGCTGTGTAGGTAGTCGCCAGAGGAGCCGAAGATACGTAGGTGGTAGGCGCAACGAAGCTGCTGGCCGGGCTGACGTAGGTCGTCACAGGAGTTGCCAACGGAGCAGCCGAGTAAGCCCTCGGGTACGAAGACAGCAACCCTGAGGGCTCAGCCGTCGCCGCGGCGAGGAAGGCGCACAAAACCACGAATTTGAACATGTTTGTAGCTCGTTGTTCGGACAGGGAACGACTGATGCCATGTACTAATCTGATATCGTATTTATAGAAACCTACGGCAGAGGGCGATCTCGTTTCAAACTAGTACAAAAAGGTCGTTCAGGAAGCTGATATTTACACTTGACAAGGCCATCGAGAGTCTCAAACAAGTCTGACCATCAACGGGTGCTCGCCTTTGTAATTGTCTCAAAAAAACAATGAGACACTGTTTCAGTAATCAATCACGAACCAATGCGTTGATTATTTATCAGATTACGATTTGCAACTTATTATATAACGTAACATTTTAATACTCATGCTGGTGTTGTCAGTCGTAAATCCTCAACGCTTACGAAGATTTGCCTCCAGGAGTTTAAGTTCATGTTGAAGTATCCTGGTGAGAAACGTTTGTTATTCCAGGTTCATTAGATATTTCATACCAATTTAAGGTTTTCAACAACTTCTACGTAAATAAGTACATAATAAAATGCTAAAAGTTATTGAGTAATACACATAGCACAGTTGGACCATTAATGAAACATACTAATTCCTCATATAGCGTAGGTCAGCACTAAACAAGCGTTTTTGAAAATGCGTACCTTGAACGGATAAAGTTTGTATGAATACAAAAATAAACTTCGTACAAAATTTGTTATCTTAATTGAATTGCGTAGTAAATTACATATAACATGATTTTTGAAAGTTCAGCCCCTTAAAGTATTAAAATGGGGATTCTCAGTGTACCTAATATCTTGGAAGTGCAACTTTTCTGTAGATCAAATAAAGTACACTGGCCAATTAGAAACAAAATTCTGTAAGTTCTTAATTTAATTTCTTATACGCGCATAGCTTAAAGTTAAATGGTGCGTGCAGAATGTCTCCGTCCTGGTCCACGCATGTGTGTGAGGCTACCGTTTAAATCACTTAGCTATATATGATAGACATCGAATGTATATAATCTAGGAACTCACCTCTCATGGTGGTGATCACAGGCTGCGGCTGTTGCTGCTGCGACTCCTCGGCGGACCGATGGCGAGGGGGAGGGGCGCGGCGCGGCGACAGCGCCAGGCCGGCCACGCTGTCCGCCACACCCGCCATGTACTGACCCAGTGACGTCAGGAAACTCATCTTCACTCACTCTCCACTCATGTGGACACAACACGACTAACTATTCACTTCTCTTTACGGTCACAAATTACGTTAGTTTAATACAAGATGTACATTAATCAATAATGAAATGATGCTCTTTTACACCTTATTTCCGTCGTTTCTCCAATTAATTATCAACATCTGAAACAAAACAAAGCAAAGCTTATTAACGCTGTCAGCCAATCGTGATACCCGTTTCACCGATATAACTTTACTTCGTAATCATCTATGTATCTATTTTTGTGATCCACAATGAAAGGAATTATACAACGTCAAAGCGTCACTTTTATTTAATCCTACATTGCGTAATTTTGTTAATTAAATTCAAATAAGAACAATTCATCAGTATTTACTATTGTTATGTATGTTAAACTAAACTAGTCAAGTGGAAGTTGGGTTTGATCACTAAGGGTTTCATTCTCTCGTGCGTTATTTAACATTAGACGTATGATTTATTATTGCCTGCTGTCTGATAACTACTTTTTGTATATGAACGCATTCAAATTTTTATTTTAAAATACCGCAACCGTAGTACTTAGGTAATACATACTGTTAAATATCAAGTAGGTATCTATAAAGCGTAGAACAATATAGAAATTGATTTGATTCTCTGTCTACTATATTTATACCTAAGTGTATTGCTTGTAATACATAATGTAATGAAAAGGTGTGACATCTTTTGTACTGTATGAACCGTGCCGACATAAAATGTTGAAATAAAAACAGCCTGCCCGAGTTCCTAAATGTTATTTTTATTACAGAGAATATTGGACATCAGATGATAAAAAGAACATACGGGCGGTTCGTCTCGAAGGCAGTAATTGCGTCGCAACTTAACATAAAGTGAAGAATGCTATTAAAGAATAATCACTGTACCCAAAGAAATAGATACATGCTATGTATTTTCACGTATTCGAACGCGCTAATCTCAGATTTGATGATAGTTTGTTCTAAAATTATTAAAGGTTTGATTGTAGTATAGAACTTTTAATTTAAATAATTTATTTTAAACTTATAGATAATTAAAGTAACCGAATGTAATACTACCAATATAATAATAATGATAGGTAATTTAGAGAAATATGACTTGAAAATATTCAAATTTTGAATTATTTATGTAATCACACTTGGCCACGAACTAATAACACGAGGACAGCTTTATAAAAACATTGTACTGTCAGGTCTATTAAATTTATATTTGACAGCAACATTGAAGTAACATTGTTACATTAATAAAAACGATAGGTTTTATATAAACTAATTATAATATTGTTTTCTATTTGCTCTCTTAACACTGCTACGGGGTAAACAGGATTGGATTGCCATTTATAAATAAATACACGCTTACATACTCACAGTCGCGCAAGGATTTCTTATATCGCGGGTGACATGATAAACATGACGTCAAAAAAGACGACGACCAAAATATACACAATCTGATAAATATCTGTAATGGCTCTACCACACTTGCGTTAACAATAATATCAACAGAAATGCCCGGATACGCCTTAATTAACGCGATAAAATGATTGTTGATAATACTTGGGTATACTAATGGAATTATATACAAATTTTACTTCCCACTAATTTATGGCTCGATTAACGTATTATTTAGCGTATTGAACGATCGGTCATATCTGTGAAGTGTCATTTTTGCGCGGCAGTTGACGCGTTAGGAGATATGTCAGATATATGAGGAATCCTTTTAAAATCTTATTGGCCTTTAACAGGTAACATTTAGGTTACAGGATATTCAATACAAGATATTTATAAGTAGGTATTAAATAGATATAAAACAATATTTAAAAATTTTATTATGCTCCTATTTAATATAGTAAATAAATATGAAATAATAATTCTGAGCATACGTTTATACAACACAATAGAGTCCCCTATATACTATTAACAATATATGAAACCAAAACACACACACCCAGACTGAGAACAGAAATTTGATTTCATCATAAAATTTACTATTTCGTTAGAAATCGAACTCAGGACCCTTTGAGCGGTCTGGCATGGACATCGTAGCGCCATTCATGTCGCCATGTTCGATTTGGGTTACGCCCAATTGCACGTAATTAAAGTTATTGAACATATGATGCGCTTATAGCCTGGCGACCTGTGTCGATCCAATGTTACCGACCGTATACTGTGGACGTAATTTGTAGTGGGCATGATATGCATGAAATATATATATATATTAAAGCCAACGTGTATATATATATATATATATATATTGTATTTATTTGCATATTATCATGTGTATGTAGGATTACTTATGTATTGTTATTATTTATTTCCTTTTTGTAATAGAAAATATACCGATTTCGTCTTTATCGTGGCCTAAAGGTTAGCTGATAGACAATGCGTTAAGCATTAAGCTCGCCTATTGTACCGTAATGTTATTGTAGTAATAAAGTTTAAATTAATAAATAAAGTTAGGTATAAGTTGATAAGCCATAATGTAAGGCATTCGACCGGCATAAAAATCTTATGCTGCTTTAGTTCACATTAACTCCTTCACCAATCTGCATTGGAACAGCATACTGGATGCCCTAGGTCTCCTCAGTTATGAGGAGAGACATGTATCCTGTGCTAAGCCATAAATGAGTTAAAGCCACTGTGTTTGTCTATATCGCTTCTTTGCTTAAATAACGTGACAAGTTTAAAAACATTTTTTTTTTTAATTTTAGCCATATTTGTTTAAAATTTAATGTATTATCAAAACATTCTTATAATTTAAGATAGCTAAGTTTGTATGTAATCTACAATAAAATTAAAAAAATACACAATTAAGTAAAATATTTTTTTATAATTTATAAAATGCCGTACTGTTAAATTTAAGATAAGACATTATTGAAGTAAAAAAACGATTTAATATTTAACAGCCTATATATAGCCTTATATAGCATTGCAGGACAATTACACGCGTAAGTGTATGTTAATATTCTCAAGTAAATGTTTTAAATAATAAAACTTGTCCTTAGTACTGTTTAAGTTTGCAAATGACACACTTGTCTTTCTACATTTGACATTTACTCGCAAGATAATCAATCGCAGCCTCAGTGCTTTTATTTTCTTATCTCAATCAGAATGAAGGTCATAATTTTTTACTACTCTGTGCCAATATTAAAAAGGACAGTTATTTTTTATGTAATCTGCAATTACAAAGGTTCTACCATAATTTTAAACTAATACCTAGAAGTTATACATTGTATGTAAAGCCTTGGGAACAACTACATGGCTATATATACATATAAATTTTTGTATATGCATTTAATAACAGACCTCACTTCGTTCCGCGTAACCTGCTTAGACGGAATTATTTAAATTGGCGTAACAATTTTGTTTATAAACCGATAAAAATAAAAGGATCAGTGAAAATTGCTAATAATAACGTTTCTCATGAGAACAAATAGGGAAAAAATCTTGTAATTACCTAATTAAATATTATGAAATAGTCACCATTTAAGAGTACCTATCTACAGGATAAATTTTAACATTAGTGATCCATTTTTTCCTGAATAATAAAATAAGAGTATGTACGTATATTAATTAAATTACGTAATGCGAAGCAGGCGAATAACGGCTGTGTCACTTTTATCTACTTATGTACTAACACGTTCGAATAAATTAACATTTACATTTTTTCCTAAGCTGTCCTTAGCATTAGTAAAGTCATTGACATTTGTATCAGTACAAAAAAGAGTGGGCATTAATTAGATTGTCGAAGTAATCGGGTCGTTACAGACGCAAACAAAGGTTTCTGTCTCAATTTGTGGAGGGGAACTACTAGCAAATCCATTATAGCGTAAGCCCTGTGTTCTCGCGTAATCCCGACCGCTCGCGGGGTACAATATTAGAAGATAGCCTATGACCGTTTACAATGAACAAAGACATCTTCCATTCCTATGTTACGTACCTACTGGTTATATTGTAACAGTTTATAGGCTAGTTGGCTTCAATCTATCTTTAGCATGTTATTTATTTAAGGACACCCAACACAGACAACACTAGTAGGTATATAGCTATGGCTACTTATTGTTAATTGGTCTTACAAATTAGTGTATCCATAATTACTGGGTGCCACATATATAATTATACGGTTTTATAGAGTAAGGTATTTTTTATGTAAATAGCTGACAAACGAGCTTATAATGGCTGATGAAACATGGCTACTGCCGTTCATGTGCAAAGCAATACCAAACGTATCACTGATGCTTTGCACGACAAATTGGGAGAAGAAGAAAATATAGAATGAACTGGCTTTCAAGCCTCTCAGGCGTAACACGACAAGTCGTTTGGCAGGTGATCCAAGCAAGAGAGTGGTTAGCTAAAAAAACGCTAACACACTCATACCTCCGCAGTAGGATTCCCTGTGTCGCTGGTGGCATGGACAACACAAAACACGTCACTAACACCCATGACCCGAGAATCGAACCCAGGACTCCTTGCTTCGCAGGCAGAGTCACTATCAACTAAGCTACTGGTTACAAATAAAATAGAAAGGAATTAATAAAATTTTGATAAAATAATCCTTACTTGAAGCCTTGTCACCAAGAGGGCCGGCTTCTGTCGACTTTTATGACACCCTAGTATATGACTACTCCAATAAGACTAGAAATTTTAGTGTTTTTATTAACTTTGTGTCTTTGTGAACGGTTTGATATGTCCTAACAACTATGATCCTACGATAATATACTATATAATATACGATAGGTAACTGTAATAACAATTTTGTACTTTTAATATCACGAAAGCGCTCAGAAATTATCATTTGCGGACACCCTTTTCTATCGATATTTACAAATCGTTTCGCCATGTCAAACAAATTAAACTATTTTTACACCAAAAGCTATTAGAGATAAAACGCGAGGAGAAAAATAGAAAAATACTATTGACTAAACATAACCATCACCGAATGGACTGCTAAACAAAACATTTTTGAAATGATACAAATATTTTAATCTAATATATTCGTTTGTTGAATGATTTATAATTGAATTAGATAACAAAATTAATTCGTGAGGTTGGCTATGTCATTATACAATACTTATTGTATACGTGGTAGAACCCACGTATGGCTCGCCCGGTATGATACCACCGTCTGACCTAATTCTGCTGTATAACAATTTTATTATAAGTTAATTTGTTCTGAAAGGTTGTTTGGCTGGCAATTACATACAAGAGGTGACTGGCTATTCTCAGAAGTAGCAACGCACCTGTGATCAACTTTGTGTGTGACTAACTGGACCATTACTAATATTTAGCTGTCCTAACTTTCACAGTCCCGTTATTATCGAACAGTAATTAACTGATATTTTTATTAACACTTTTTACAGACAGAACTTACTTATCAGTACAGTCGTTTCTACAGTCCTATTTGAGGCTTGTCACAGATGGCATTAGGTAGCAGAGTATGGTGGCCATGCAAGCTCGTTTGCTATCCTTATCTGACAAAAAAATCGACGAATTCAAACCAAATATATTATATAAAAACAAAACAGTTAACTATTTGTACTCCATTTTTGTAAGTAATTAAAAGATTAAATCTTATTTCCTAATAAAATTTGTAATAAGCTAGAATTTAGAAATAATTTATAATCAGGTACCGGTTAGTACTTTAATAAATTTGTGGAGGCTTATTCAAATTAGACAAGAACAACAGACGGCGCAGATGATGCGATTTACGTGGAGGCACTATTTACAAGGCCTGTTTCAGAGTTAAGTCTTTAATTAAGCGGCCAGCGTTTAACCTGCGTAATGAAGAAAGCAATAAGAAATTCATTTTAATTTTCCTCACGTCGTTCTTTTACCGTTAATTGCCGCTACGAGTAACAGAACTCAGTAGAAATAGTTCGTAGGTTTCTGAAACCATCCTTGAATCCAGTCCAATCTTCTGCTAATGGCGAACAGTATTGAACATTGGACAATGTTATGACAAGCAATCTCGCATATTAAAAGTTGCTGGGTTCTATTCTACCAAGTCAAATAAAATAATACTCATGTATGGTTACTACTCCATTATAACTTAGCTAGTTACCTTCTTCAAGATTCAATCGCAAAATACTAATAGC
>DWPA01007508.1:0-10286 GCA_018251375.1 Calpodes ethlius | reverse complement strand
ACTTTCGCATTTATAATGTTAGTATAGATGTATAACGTATGTTTACGAATTGATTACAAACTGTACCTAAAATGAAACGGCAAATTACATAATAGGTACAGATATAAATAATCTCAATAAGTGTCACCCGGTAATTATGTTGCGTATTCTGTAACAAGTTGCAAATTTCGAACTAAAACTTGCAATTTTGATTGAAGACGTAAGGACTTAAGTCTTAAGCCAGCAATACCTACAAACAAGGTGCTCCAAAGTTCATGTCCTCAGAAATAGCCACACTGATACATTTTGCAAGTCACTCCACATTTTTCTATTATATTTCAGGATGCGAGAGGAAAAGATTCTCATAAGTCGTGATGGTCCAGACGCTAATGTACTGAAGTTTAAGCCACCAATGGTGTTTACTACCCAGGATGCAGATAGGGTTGTGGACACCTTGGACAGGGTGCTGGCTGAACTGGATGCTAACACGCGGCCAGTGTCCAATCTGAAACTCGAGGTAAGTTTTGTAATAGTTTGATCGAATTGTAAGTATGAGCAGTAATAGACTGTAGTAGGTGGTTGAACGTTGCTATCCAGAATTAGAGATGAGGTTGAATCATGTACGAATATGTAGTTTTTGCGTATTAGAAAAAGCTCAAAGAATAATCCGGGTTAAGTGGCAATGGGTTAGCCATATCGTAAGAATGGTGTTCCTGTCTCGGGAAAAGGAGTGTAGGTCGCCCCGCAACCACGTGGACTGACGATCTAAAAACGACAGCTGGCACCCGCTGGATTCAGAAGGCTCAGGCCCGGGCTGAGTGGCACAAATCAGGGGAGGTTTATGTCCAGCAGTAGACCTTAAAGGCTGATATGACTGATATAATTAGAAACTTATTATAACTTACTTCAGTTAAGTAAAAATTGAGTTTTTAATAATGTTGTCGAAAGTGTATGAAATTTGGTCAACGTGGTGGATTATAACCTGTACCTAGTCCTAATACGAATTTTCTAATACAACAATAAAAACATTTTCCCTTGCACATTCACATATTTTCACACTGAATTAGAGTAAGAAATCTCTCACTATATTTGTTCAAAAAGAAAAGCAAAAATCCCGTTCAAACATATACATGAGCGGACCATATATTTGTAGGGCTCTGGGGTAACACTACATGGCGGTCTACCTACTTAATATAAATTGCTATATTGGACTATGGTTCTAAATTTTTTTCATATGTCTATTGTTGGTGGTCGGCGCGCCTAAGCCTAGAAAAGCCCATGTATAGTAGTGTAATTTTGAGAAATTTTCATGTAAATGTAGTTATTGATAAGGCTATCATATTTTTGAACTCTCAATCAACCTACTTTTCTTTTAACAGGTTTTGGTGACCCCAATCAGTGATGGAGTGGAAAATGATGATGCTATTCTAAAAACGAGTAGGCAGCAGAAAATTAAAAGCATTTGATATTGTAAGGGTAATATTATATTATAAAATTAAGCTGTGAATATAGTTAAGATGAGATAAGTACCTAATATTATATAAAGAATACCTATTAATAAGCTAATAAAAAAAATCATCATAGTGAGTATCTCTTTTATTCCACAAAAAGAAATTTGTTAAACTTACTTATAGTATTAAAGTAATTTGTACCTTTGGTTAACAATCATATTATATCAAAAACTTCCCTAAGTTCGGGTAGACAATTTTACTTAATATTGTAATATGCATATTATTTTAAAGAAAATACAAAATTTTAATCAAGAATTGCAATTGTGTCGAGTTTAGATCCTCCCTCTCATGAAAAGATGGCAATTGTTAGGGGTAACTAATTTTTTGGGTAATATAAAAACACTAGGAAACATATGCCTGGTAATAGCAGCCGCTGCCATCTTCTTTTCATACTGTGGAGAGCTCGGAGAAAATGGACAAAGTTTATAGCTAGATGTGTGGTCTGAACCACAGTTGGCGCATCTGGGGTGTAACTTAGTTGGATCTCGAGTACACTTCTGAGAAAAGTGATCACCTCCACACTTGACACACTTTACTTGACCATTACAATATCGCTGAGCGTGGCCCCATTTTTGGCAACGATGGCATTGAATGCTTTTAGACTTCAGTGGTTCAATCTCTATGTTGTGTTCTAAGAACTTATGTACAAGTAATATTCTCCGTCCTTCGTCATTGTTAGGGACTACTATAAGTACAAGCAGTGGGCGATCTTTGGCACATTCTTTATTTTTCATTTTGTGAAGCCTAACAATGGGAATTGAGACTAATTGTAATTCCTTTTTTAAAATGTCTAAATCCACATCTTTTGGAAGGCCCCTGAAAACTACTTTCATTTTTCTATTATCTGGATATCCATAAGTATGATATGGCAAATGTTTATTCTTGAAGTATTGTATTAAAGCCTTATGATCTTCTAAAGTCTGACAGCAGATTTTTGTGTAATGGTGGCAGTTAAAGGGACGATAGAACTTAATTCCCAGATTAAGCACTTTGTGCATTAATAGTGGGAACTTAATTGGCTTATGTAAAAATACTGGTGGAACATTGGGCCGTGGTTTTGGAAACTTCGCCCCAATAGCTGAGTCACAAATGTCGTTCAGAACTATGCCTGAACTATTTTTCTCATCGATTTCAAATTCTTCAAAAATATCTGTTAATTTTCGTATTTCCTGCACCTCGGCTTGCGACATTTTTGTGCGGTCTGAAACAAAGAAATTAAGTGATAAAATGAAAAAATAAGTTCTTTTTATTAACTACGTGCTTGGGCAAAATGAGATTAACATTGTTTTTAAAAGTTTATAAAGTAACAAGCAACGACAACCGGTAGGTGGAAATACAAAATTTATATACCTACCTGCCGCTTAAAAAACAACTAAATGATTGTATTTATGACACCCGAATTTAATTGTGAAGTTGCACTATCTCTATTAATGGAATATTTTTTAAAAGTTAGTCACTACAAACTATATTTCATTTACATTTATAAAACAGTCACCTGCTTACAAAATTTAAAATTACCACCACTGCCTTGAAAATATAACGGAGGACGCTGTCATTACTTTATTTCATTCAATGTCAGTCAAGTGTCAATCTGTCTTTCAGACTTATTTGAGTGGTTTAGTACTTGCTGTAATATAGACTACTTACTGTACTTATTTTCGTACTTCTACAGAGTTCGTAATAATGAATATTTGTTTATTACTGTTGTTTAGATATTTGTGTAATTATAGCGGTTTTTTCTACAAATGCACTAAAGTAATAATTAATATTTAAACGAATTCCGGAATAGAAGTAAATTAAATAACGGTTCCAGAAACAGAAGGAAACTACTAGAAATTGAGATCATCGTGCTCTGCTAGGCTGTGGACATGAGGTAAAATGATCACCACGACTCATAACTGTCCTACTGCTGGACTTGAGTCTACCCTTATAAAGTGAGGGGCGTAGTCCATAGTCCAGAACGTTGACCAACAACGTTAAGCTATGGCGTGAGATCTCTTTTTATGGACGTCTATAAGCTCTGTACGCCCAGATAACACCGACAATGCTATCGTCCTATTTAAAAATATTTTATCAGCTTACTTTGTTGTGACGTTTGTTCCGAAATCTACTGTCATTTGTTTTTTATTGCGGGTCTATTCATTATTTTTATGGTCGACATCATATCGACGGTCTGTAGTATTATGTAGGGTTCCGTAGTTTTTCGCATGTTTAGTTCTAACCATTTAGCTTTCTACCAGTGAAAGGGCAGATACACTTGATTCTAACCAAAATTAGCATTTTAAAGTTTGACATTTTGCAAACAGAATTCAAAATCGAAAAATTGCCTGCGTAAACTCATAATGAATATAAAAGGCTTATCCAACAACAAACCACAATATTAAACAAACGCAAAAATAAACCGTCCGTCAGTTTACAAGTACAGGAGGTAGGAGTAAAAAAATTTTGTTAAGATTTTATTTACAACTTTTTCATTGTGATAAATGTATATGGCCGTGCCACATAACAACTTTTTAATATTAAAGGCTGACAGACTAACTATACTGGCTAGGAAGGAAATCACACTAAAAAATAATACTTATTTATTATTATAACTATTATACAAATATATTATTACCGTCTATATTTTGAAATATTGAATATTTTGAAATGATAAAATTTATGTTTAGATGATTCAATTTTGAACATATATTTTTCTGAGTTACAAGTATCTAACAGATGTGTCAGGAATAGCGCTCTTATCTACGTTTGTACCTTGCCTACCATTCTAAATTTCACTATAATGTATAAGTAATTTACTCCCACGTAACAACCCGTGTTCTAGTTTCTAGGATTAATTTATTTATTGGAACAGTAAACGGGTCGAATAGTCATTAATCCGTGCCTCATTATATGTGTTAGAGCATTATGTGCTCCAATGCTTAAATTAGAGGGCGATAATGATTAAGGTGCAGTCATTTCAGGCAAACAGTTCATATAAATTATTTGCTTTTAATTAAAGTAATTATTTTTGTGGTGCACAGAGTATGTTCGTTCGACATAGATTCGCGGAGATTTTTAAACTATCCATTGACGTAACTCGCCGCCAGATGGCGCACGGCGGAGATATACGGTAACTTTTTAATCGTTTACCGATCGCTATGAAAATCGGTACACATAACACATAATTGTACGATCACACCTCGTCAAAGCGGTGCGTTTTTGCACGTATGCGGTCGACGTGCGACCGAAAATTTCGGCGCTACATAAAAAATAATGGAGATTATTCTCTTTTTCTATTTCTTGTATTCAATGCAATAGCAACCCATTGAAGGACGTAGGACAGTATATCTAAATTATGAGCTTTAAACCGTATCCCACTATGCTGCTATAATGCTTATACAGACTTCAAGCTTTCTTTTTCTACACTGTTTAGATATTTTTATTTGCGCATATTCCTATAATGTTGGCATTAATGTACGTACATTGACTCCTTGAAGAAACAGTAGTGTAAAACGACGTACTGAGAAATAATAAATTAGGAGGTAACAATATAAACATACATGGAATAGTAAAAAATAACTGTATAAATAATTATTACTGGATATGTTCACTTATATCATTATATATTTATGAGTGAAAACTTTATGACTTGCCAAAAAATAACATATATCTATGGTTGCATTTTTTACATCTAATTTAATTTAAACTAATAGTATAAATTAAAAAAAATATTGACAATTGCTATTATTTGCTATATTTATTTTCTACTGATAAAAATATTGTAATTTATATAAACGTCTTGTAATAATATTAAGTAATTATAGTTTGGAACTCGTGATTGATATGAGGACACAAAAATCTTTTTGCTTTATTGCTTGGTTTTTGCTGTACTTACCTTCGGTGAAAACTTCCAGCGGAAAGGAGCAGAGCGGAGACGTGTTAAAGAAGTTCTTACTTTAAAAAGACACCAAAAACTTAAATCCCAAATCATTGTGGAAGGAAACTTTTGGTAAAGTAAAAATTCTAAAATGAATGGCAATGAACAGTAAACTAAAATTAGTCTCAAATATTTATGTGTAACTTAAACAAATAATTGACTAATAAACTGGTGATATATTGTATTAATTGTGACGTCATATAGTCTGTGTCACCCGTGCCATAATAACGAATTAATTGATTAATCATATCATTAATCAACATAGTAGTTTAAGCCCTACAGTGGAATATAAAGTAAATTAAATCATAAATGAAACGGTAACTTCATCATAACTCTTCTCTTTAGCTCCATCGTAGTCTGCTAAAATAATTGACATACGTGCAAGTCTCGTGCAAAGTTTTTGTCCAGTGATCAGATGTTCTAGTCACTAAACTAACTCCCAGTTTATTGGTAATGCTTGTCTATAATCCCGTCATCTCATAATAGGCTAAAGTGGCGACGTACTCCTTTGTGATACAGCAATCGAATTTATTAAGGGCTCACACTTGATCAAAAGCACTATCACATTTAATCATATGGGAAGAACAACCCAAGCTAGGTAATCCAGAGTGTATTTTGCGATACATTTTTTTATGCATACCTAATTATTTTTATGTGAATAAATGTAGCAAACAGAATAAAAACTTCTTATATCGGCGGCCTGTCGCTTACTGTAAAGTAGAACCGTTTAACATAACGTCTCATCGAATTTTGTGAATAAATTGTATAGGGACCTTTGTATTGTACGAGATTCTTAGCCAATTTTTTATACTTTTAAGACAGTACAAGTCTCGCAGCCGGCCTCAGCACGTGCGCAAACTTGCCAACGACCGTTACATCAATCTTGTCTACCTTTGCCTGCTTTGTGCAAGCTTACCCTCTTCAGCATTTCAAAAGATATCCTTAAGTTGACGCAATTCGGTCTCTTTTCCTTTCATACCTGTGAGCGTGAAGATGTTTTGTAACTGTAGAGATAGCAGCCTTTTGTAGACAATGAAAGCATTGAATGTCTGGACAGTGAGAGGAGGTTCCCGCCAACCGAAGCGATTAGCTGGATTTATTTAACGGCTCTGATCTTACGGAAGACGGTCTCGGATATAAGGATGTAAAAGTTTCGGTTAGATGTGCTTGGAGTATGAGATATAAGCCAATATAAGAATAAAATTTTAAAGTTGAAAATTTGTTCGGTACCATGGCAGCATATTGCAAGATTCGCTAATCTAATTTAATACTTCCGTTACGGATATTTTAAGTATTTTAAATGCAGATATTTCATAATCATGCAATAAAAATCATAGAATGTAGAATTCGTTCAAAAATTCTTCACATATTAACAGCCTTGTCCAAACACAAAAATCTACGCTAAGTACACTTTGCGACAGTTGGTGAACGTTTCGTAAAAATAATTCAAGTATGTGGTTCGTGTTTGTCTCTTGCATTGCAAATGATAGGGGATTAAATAATAATGGTATTGACAGAGCAGTACTAGTAGTCTCGACTCCCGGCACGCGCCACCCGCATAATATTGTTATGACGTCTATAGCGCGTGATTTTTGATACGATATATACAAATAAAATGATACCTGTTATGGGTCTCATGGTTATTTCTGTATTGAACTCTGTCGTGTGAAAATTTCGCGCGTAGATGCGGGTGCTGTCATTATTTATAATTAAACAAAATAATGGGAGATTGAAACGAAAACAAATTACAGTTTTAAGGATAGTTTATTTCACAGTACTTTGGCTGGTAAATGGTTGGTAGCTGGTAACTGATATTTCTGGCATTGCACAAATAGAGCGTCAGTGACCGCATTTCATCATTTCTACTCTGCTTATATAAATAAACGGAACATGAAAGGTACCTTTTGAGACTGGTTTGCGTTCCTTAATTAAATTAGGAATAGTCTAATTATAAATAAACTATGTAATCATATTTTTAATAAACTGTCTTTATATTTTGTATGCAGCTTTAGTGTCCTGAAAAAAGTTCTAACAAACATAAGTTACATACGTAAAATATTGAAAGGTAGTAACTATATTGGACAGAGAATTCATTATCATTCTTCTACGGTCTATAGAAGTAAGTCAACATAGTTAGTGTCAATTCCGTCACTTTAAAATAAAGTTACTTGTAGAGATTAGCAAACAAGCGTGTGGAGCTTCCTAATACTGCGGAAGTGCAAGTACTTACTTACAGTACCTAGTAGAACATTAAGAGGATCCGAAGTGTTTGTTTTCTAACTTAGTGCTCACACTGTATCAGAGCTTGCACTTTGTTCATTATGAGACCTTATTCTAGCGTAAAATTTCACTGCACTTAATTGGCAATCTCCCGGGTAACTATTAGTGTTTTACTAGATTTTATAGATTGAAGCTTACAGTAAAATTATGTGTCTGTTTACTTTGTAGTGATTTTAATGAGAACGTCTAGGTAAGTAGGTACTTACATTACGTTCTGTAAATCATTTTGAATTGCATTTCCAGCTAGTGATATCACATGAGACATAATATGTCAGATATACGTTTAGTTTAGTATCAGAAACCGATTACGAACATAAAATTGTTCAATCCTGATATTTGGTTGCTTGTGATGTCTCTTTTATCCCTCCATTGTGTAATAGCTGCCAGTACGGAATCCTGCTATGGGAGAATGTGTACGCTGTGACTGTGAGGGTTTTATCGTTCTTTGTAACATAATCGTCTTCGTTTTGTGACGTTTCTAGACAAATAAAATATCCGAACCAACCAATAACATTCAATTTAAAAACAACTGGTGGTTATTATCTAACTAAAAATCTATCTAACTAAAAATAAAAAAGAAAACTTACATGAGTAAAAGGGATGTATCGTTTCTTAAAGGATGTAGTTAATAAAAATAAAATGTTACCACCAATCTGCAATACTCCAATAATTCCTAACTAGTCTATTTTGCCCTGTATAGCAATGTTAATAACACGATAGCATTTGTTCTACGATAAAATCCGATTGGTTAAAATAATAAACAAGTGAGTGTACAAGACAATAGAATCAGAGATTCGAACGAGATTTTGCAGCGCCACAATCTCGCGTCTTGGCAGCGTTTCCTGCGAGCAAGGACTTTATTACATGAATTTGAGCTAAAGAGAGCAGCTATCCTTACAATCTAGCCTCAAAATACTTTTTGATATACCTATAACGTAAAATGTATCAAATAAATGTAGTACGACGCAATACCATTTTAAAAGAGATTACGGAAAATCAATAACATAATAGGGACATATAACACGTTTATATTAGACAATATATAATATAATAGGTATGTTTCTACATTATAATCGGCTTTCCTGGTGGATGTAGTGTAGGTTCGTTATGTACACGGAAAACTGTTCTTGTTTAAATTGGATATAACGCTGATAGGAGCGGACGGGTCTCTTAGAGATCTTAATGTTATACACTAGCTAATGTACAAGTCTAAGGATCTTTTGGACAATGAGTTTGATTCTAAGGCAAAGCAGAATTTTTGAGACGTCAAAATTATGAAGTAATTTATTTATTTATTATTCTCCACCACGCTGATCCGATGTAAATTAATGTAGGGTTAGTAGCCAGCTTAAGTGTCAGAAGCTTTTATGATATCCGAAACACTTCCGAGAGAGGGGAGGCGGAGAGAAAAATATCATCACAACATGAACGAAGTGCATTGTATAGTTCCATGGATAAAACAGACATGAAACTCGGTAACCACTATTAAATATTCTAAATAGATATCGGATAGCATGAACAATATATTACAAGATATCTATTCTGCCCGTCAAACAATAGATGAGACGTTTGAGAAATAGAGCACAGTTAGTCGTCCAGTTATTATGCAATGCGCAGTACTGACAGACGTCGACCAGCGCCAGTTGACATATTACTTTAAACGTCTCTCCTCGTCCGTCCCAAACCCCTACATTTGTATTCCGGCCTCGAACACCGGATTCCAGATAATGCTTTTACAATAACGATCTTGAGATGACGACCAATTCGATTTCAATACGACACACCGTCTCGTTATCCATCTATTCATAATGGGTATCTTTTTTTGAAACTTCTTGGCTTGAAATTTAAATCAATGTAAAATAGCTGATAAAATTTGAACAATGGAAAAGAAACGTGTGTACGAAAGAGAAAGGTGTTCTCCTATCCTTCTCTTGACTTAGGTCATGGTTAGGTACTTTGAATACGAAATAAATTGGGTATGTTACGAAATAAATTGGTGATGCGTAATAATGGAATCCCGGCGAATATTTAATTAAGTCAGAAAACGATAATGACGTTGCAAATTAATAGATGTGGGGCGAATAAGCTTCAGGTTGGAATAACTTCGTTGACACTAACAGCTACCCAATTAATAATATATTAAATGTAGCTTTTGCTGGTTTTTATTTTTCTGTTAAATTCAAATTATTTGCTTTATTCCCTTATGGTTATTACGTATACTAAAGCTATTTAAAAAAAAACAATGTGAAATAATTTCATGCGGGTATTTAATACGTATAAATAATAATAAGTTAATAGTTTAAACTAAACATAGTAGTGCACTTTAACAAAAAATGGCGACCGTGCTCTTCACTATTGTTTCCCCGTCTGCAGATAACCCTGAGTGTAGCTTCAGATTATAATTTTTTGGAAAAGTACATTGTCAACTTATCACCGGAACTAAAGTCATATGTAAATTTTCAACAAAGTTGAATAAGATGAAGTAGTTCTAATTCAACTAACAACATTTTATAAATAAACGCTAACACACTCATACCCCCGCAGTAGGATTCCCTGTATCGCGGGCGGCATGGACAACACAAATAACACGTCACTAA
>DWPA01007507.1:0-10287 GCA_018251375.1 Calpodes ethlius | reverse complement strand
CCTTCTACATATAAACTAAAAGTGTGCCAAATTTCATTGTCCTCCGTTTGCGCAATTTTCGTAAAAAGGGCTCCAAAGTTTTTGCTTCACTTTTAATATATAGATTACTGATATAACTCATAACTATTCACTTTCTATAAAACTTAACTTGATGATTATGATGTAACTGATATCCACTTGCAATAAAGACCACTTAATATCTAGTAGCTCGTGTTTTTGTGTATCGGCTGTTTATATAAAATATATTATTTTAAACTCGCATGGTGCTAAATATAAATATAGAAAATAATCTTCGATTTTTTTATCATTATAATTGGGATCTTAGTTCCTAAAGTTAAATATTTAGCCGTCGTTAAACTGCATCGGAAGCCTTCGAATGTCAAAAGCACTTCTATCTCTTTATATTGTAAATCTGTTTCAGAAAAGTGTAGCACTATATTATAATGGTTCTCTCAATTACGAGAAGAAATAATCCATAGTAAGCTTTATATAGGGGTGGCGAGCTCTTCGAAAGACCGAACTATTTTGCAATTATTTTTTTTTTTTTTTTTACAGAAGTTATGTTTATTGAAAGCATATCATTTTTAACTTGAATGAAAACGGAATTTGATGCAATGTTGCACTTAGTCTTTCACATTTGATGTCAGTAATTTAAAAGACATACCGAACATATACCGAAAGATAATATTTTTTTTAATGTAATAAATAGCAATGAAAAAGGGTTCCGTGCACATTTATTGAGGGTCAGAAATAATCCTGATAAAAGCCGCATGTGGCTCTCGAGCCACAATTAGACCCCCCCTGTATTAATAGTTTTGATGCAAATATTTTTTATCGTATAATAAAATAAGTATCCCGCGCGAAGTTACGTTCTATTGCAGCTTTTAATACCTAACATTTCGTTTATAAAATGATATTGGCATCTCAATTCTTTAGAAGAAAAAGTACTTACAAAACTAAGAACACACTGAATTATGCTCAGGAAGTGAAAAAGTTGCAGGAACAATAAAACAAAGAATATAAGACCATTGTGTTAAGAGAGAAATAAAATGTTGAGTAATATGCTTTGTAAACGTATTTGTTTGCAAATTCAAATGAGATACGTGTTTGAAAACTCATTCCAAGTCTTGAAGTTTTTTTTATCTTATTGTAACGAAGTCATCTTATCATTATACTTACGAGGAAGTTAAGTTACATGTTCTTTTTAGTTAATTATTTTTACTACAGTTTCATTCATCAAACACAGCAACGTAACATTTTTAGCATAAGTTATGCTTGAAATTCTGGCAATATACCACACTTTTTTCTTCAAAGCTACTCAATAGAATAATTGAAAAGTTTGTTAAAGTAGTTGTTCTAATCACAGGGAGTGACTTTTACTTGATGACTTGTCTAATCAAAATCTATGATTTATTATAATTTAGAGAATTAAATCAATACTTTTGTGACCCAATAATCATTTCACATTTATTTCAAAGTCAATTTAATCAATGTAAAAAAAAAAAATATCACAATTATTTAGTTCCTCTTCTTGTTACGAGTACTACATTTATAGAAATCCTATGAACTTGTGCTTTAGAGCATAATAAGGTTTGGCAATCATTTCAGTAAATATATATATTTCTAAAATCCAGTACAAGTCAGAAATATATGAAATAACCTATACGTAACAGATACACAATTATACAGTCGCATTAAAGAAAATTGTAAAGACTTTCAGAAAATAGAACAATCTGATTCTTGGCCGAGAATTGTGAAAATCCTTACCGAGTCTTATTGCATTCGGTTACCTAAATTTCCTTCAGACAAAAAGAGTTTCTACTTACCTAAATGGGATTTGATATCGCAAGCAGGTAAAAGCTACCACGAAAAATTCCTTTTAATATTAATCATAGCTTTATAATAGTGTTTATTTTAGAGTAACACAGTAACCCTAATTTTATTGACTTAATATCTTTATTTATTTCAGTAAATACCTTAATTCGATAGCAGACATTAAATATACATAATAACCATACATAATTAAAACATTTTGTTCCTTCTATTCTGAGGAAGAACTTTGTTTCTTTGGAGGAATTTCTTTTTTCTCGTATATATAATTTTTTTTTTATTTAATAACATGAATCAATCCATACGTGTAGTTGAATTATATCTTGATCTATGTGTTTCTATTTAACACTACACATTACCAATAAAAGCTTTGTTTGTTTAAATGCAAAAATATTAAAAACTACATTGAATTGTATAGACGCTCCATCCATTTGAAGTCCAAGACTCTTAAGTCCATGGTACATCCCGGTTTATGATTTATGTAAATAAATCTTAGACCTAATAATTACGTATATAAACTTGACACAATTACCTCAAAAAGGTCACACACTTATAGAATCTATTCTATAAATCCACTGAAACAATATTAATAAGCAACAGGGAAATATACAATGACAACTACCTAAAAACTAACTTGAAATATAAACAATTTTAACAGGATAAATATCCCTACCTACTTACTATCTCTACCTCCCTTATTATAAGTGAGACTGTAAATTTTGGAGACCCCGTAATAATACCACTCACCATCAGGTTATTCTACTGGTTTAATTAGCAAGTTAGTTAGTCGGCCATTTACATAGAAATAGATAACACAGGGAAAAATGTTATTTCCATTGTTTCAGATGACAAAGATGCTGGACTCAACAAAGACTGAAGTGTTAGCTGAGAAATTAATTAAGAATTATAATAGTAACTGATTCCAAATATGGAGGGTGTGAGGGTCACGCACCAAGGGGTGCGGGCGCACTCAGCTGAGGGCTCTGCAGGGCGCATCACACAAGCTGGCTTGGCAGCACGTAGTCCTGAAGGCACTGCTGCCAAGGGTATGGCAATCAAAGGCCATGAAGATCTATGGGTCGAAATCCAAACCAACACCTTCAGGAATTGGGTGAATGAGACCTTAAAACCAGCAAATATAAAGGTACATTAAGAAAATATAAATGTATACAGTTATATTACATTTTAATTTCTCTTTATTCTCACATTTTGAACTCGGATTTTGTGTTTCATTTTATCGTAATAATTTACCTTCAATTTAATCTTCAAAAGCTGTAATGCATTTAAAGAGAGGTAGAGAGTTCTGGAAGCAGTTTATTTTGGTAGGATAAAGGCTTGATCCTTTGAGACCTAGATGCACTAGTGTTGATCTAAACTAAACTAGTTTGTACTGATATCAGGATTGACCGTTAAAATACTTTATTTCTGCCTTGTCTTTGTTACGATGTTGGACCGTCTGTTACTAGTACTGGCATCATATGTTCTAGGTAGTGGACCTTGTAGAAGATCTTCGTGATGGTACAGTATTATGCGCATTAGTGGAAGCTCTTCAAGGACGAAGGCTGAAAGGCTGGAGTTCGAATCCAACCAACCAACACCACAGGTTAGAGAATGTCAGCACAGCCCTCCAGGCCATTGAGGATGACGGAGTCAAACTTGTTAATATTGGTAACATCTTTTCGTTATTGGTTGTATTTTGTTATACTTAAATAAATCATAAGAATGTATGTGCAATTTCAATCATCCTATAAGTCAATGTTCACAATCAGAGAATGTAGGGCTTCTATTCTAATGTTAGATGGGCACCAACATGGTCAAGTAGTCAAGAGCTGATAAACAAACTACTGGCACGTAATTCTAAATGGCTACTGCCACTCATAGACACTTATAACACGGGGGATCAGGATAGGGGTCAAGAAAGAAGAGAGGAGAAGAAAGGACTGGCTGTCAAGCCCACAACCGTAACACAACGAGTCGTCTGACGGCTGAATCAAGCAAGAACTTGTTAGCCAGGCTTGCTTCACAGACCACCACTAATAATAATAATTGAATAATAACATTGATACTTATAATCCTTATGTTAAAATCTTACCATCAAGCAATCGGACTTATGTCACTTTTTAGCACACCCTAGTATGCCGGCATACTATCGAGGTCAACATTCTAAGTCGTTACTGAAATTCAAATACACTCCAAGGCAATCCACGTGGTGATAGATTTGAAGTGAACTGCTAATTTTATAAACAATTTTCATTGCAGGTAACGTTGATATAGTAAATGGGAACTTAAAGTTAATATTAGGGCTTATCTGGTCACTTATTGTACGTTATCAAATTGGTAGGAGCAAATTCCCTCCGAGGTAAGTTCTATAATGTATAAGTGGTTTACTAATATAATACTTTATACATATATTTTACAGTAAAACTTTAGTAGGCATTTAATTATAATATAATAATTTTAAAATGTATAATTGATTTTTTATTAAATATATTCAGTGCACTTAAAAAGTACACATTTTGCGTACAGCCTTAATCAGTTTTAATGGTGAATCGCACCGCCCGGGCTTCATAAATGATGTAAGCTATTAAAAATGTAAAAATCGAATACTAATACTGATCACTAAAATCCTCGTCATAAAAATAATCTGTTGGTGAAAGTAAAAAGACAGTAAAATAAATAAAAAAAATTAAAACACAAAAATATACAATGTAAAAATTTGCCCACTTTAAAAATTAAAAAAAAATATATTTTATCTTTATCAATTGTAAATACAGACCTTATTATTTAATTAGAAAAGTTCCGGAAAATTTCCTACCTAACAACTAACAATTTGTACCATAAAGTAGCGGAAATACTTTTATATTTTGACATTAATCTCAAAATACTCCCGCAAGCAATTTCAGATGTTATTAATCGGTTTCCTGCAATATTTCAGACTGAAATCTCAAGTGTAACGTGCAATTGAATTCCAGGAAGTTGATGCTATCGTGGCTGCAGGCGGCGCTGCCGGATTGCCGGGTCGGCAATCTCACTACCGACTGGAATAGCGGCGTGCTCTTGTCGGCGCTGCTTGACTATTGCAAGCCTGGCGCCTTCCCGCATTGGAAAGAGCTAAGTGAGCACAGACTGTTTTTCTATAAAAAATGTAAGACGTATAGAGCTACTGATGTGTGGAAAGTCCACCAATAGGATGCAAATGAAAAATAATTGAAAATCAATCAAACCTATTAGTTGATTTCATATCCATAGCTAGTTTTGTTGAGTAGTGTGTGATGTGACATAATCCGTGTTATGTTGTGAGCCATTATAGAGTTAAAACTAAGTTTAAATAAAAAAATATTTTATTAATGATAACATTGGGTTGGTAGTTATCCTGTGCGATAATTACCTTTTAATCGAGAATTCTCATTATTCTGGATATGATGTATTTTACACAAAATCGTTTATTGTCAAGTCATGGCAGTTTATGGAGTCTTATTTGTGTGTCTGTGTGTGTGTGTGTGTGTGTGTGTGTGTGTGTGTGTATGTGTGACTGGCAGTACTACTAACTGTGAATTAAAGATTATTTTTTTATTTTTCTACACGTAGATAATATTGAATGATATTATTTTATTTATTAATTTCTAAACGATGATTTTGAAAAGCAATATATGGTATGTGACCTTGTAAAAATCGTTACATCGACTGTGTCAAATACTTAAATATTATTTAATTCTACTTATTTGTTAGGTTCAAAATCAATCACCATTCTAGATATTTTTATTTTGAATTCTATGAACGCCGATTCTTCGGAAATGTGTCAGTTCCGCTCAACAGCTTGCTAAGCGAGCTAAGTAAAGCGTGAGTTGCAATGAAATGAGTTATTATAAATTATTTCACATCCTGGATCACATATTGAACTGACAGAGTGAGAATATGAGTCAGTCCATTGAACAAAGCTTCAATGAGTTCAAGACAACCGTCACGCATCGTATTGACATTAGCCTCAACAAATAATAATATTGAAAATCTATTTCTCAACTATATTGGACCTTATTTTTAATTTGTCAATAGAATCAATGTTACATAAACAAGGATTTAACATACAAGTATGTATTAACTACTAAGTATTATATATTAGTAGTGATAGCATTGTGGCTCGAATGTTGGTTTGCCGAATATGGGACATGAGTTCCAATACGGCACGCACCCTTAATTTTCAAAAAGTTATGTGGGTACAAGTTAATTATTACTTACTTCGGTAAAGGGAAACACCGTGAGGAAACCTGCACACCCGAGAATTCTTCATAATATTCTCGAAGGTGTGTGCAATCTACCAATCCGCAGTTGGCCAGCGTGGTAGACTATAGCCTGTACCCCTCCCAATGCCTGAGGAGATCCGAGCCCAGCAGTAGGACAGTTACTGGTTATGATGATGATGATGATTATATATTATTACTAGAATGTTCTAATCATATGAATCATACTGCATATAAAAATATTTATTTCACTGTTGGATGTAGGCATCCCCTAATTATCACCACTAACTTATTTTAGTTAAAGATCTACTTTTCTATCGGTCAGTTGCCCATAGCTGTTCATTAAAGCATCAGAATGGAGACTTTGGCGCTAACGAATTTTTAATGTAATCACAAATGCGCTAAACAATTTCTAGCGATAATTGTGTAACCAATAATGCGTTCAAAGCTCATTTTGACACTTCATTATGTTGCGTTTGATGGTTCACTAAAATATCGTTTAATTTTGTTCTGTTCAACAATATATTGAAGCATTAGGATTTAAAGTAATATAAAATATTTAAAGTTTTTTTCTGCAACTTGCTGTTTAGCATTTTTTTATTTTTTTTATTTTTTTAACTAAAATTATTTTATTTATTTAACTAAAACAAATTATAACTAAAATTATTTATAAAGAGTAATAATTAAAATTATAACTCTTACAACTCCAATAGTTGAACGTAATATGTTATTATTTCCAGACTACCTTACCGAGACGAAAATGTATTCATTTATGGAAAAAATACATTTCCTCCACTTTATTTATAAATAGTAGTTCAGTATCAATTATTATTGTAAAAAACAATCTTCCTTCACTAATGCGTTTCGGTGATCGTAAAAATACGATATTACTTTAATGCTTCACTATAGGTAAATATGGTATTAATAAATTAGCCGTCTAGCAATTATAAGTCTGTGGAATAGTACTTTCTGATAAACATTATTGTAATTAAACCAACGCTCTTGTAAACAACAGTATCTAATATATAGCAACATAGGCTGCGAATGGCTTCTATCCATGGTAAGAGTACCATATTTCAATAAAGGATACATGAAACAGTTCGTAACGTCGTAAATTTGGACAGACAAAAGCTTTGTTATTCGATGTTTGAAATTCTATACTATTGTTACTGTAAATAACAGTTACTTCAAAAATGTCGCTTTCAATGATGTAAAACTAACTCTCTAAATAAACGACTGGTCCCTTCATTCCACTCAAATCTATTGCTTTTTACTTCTATCCATTCCTCCCCCTTTTACATGAAATCCTTTACTGTAATGGCGGTCCGCCTCTGGAACTCCTTTCCCTTAACTATCCGACACGCTCAATCCTTTGACTCATTTACAATATATATCCTTTCTTTCTGTTTCACTGTGAGACCTCATAGCATTGTTTGTGAATATATAGATCAATTTGTTGTAAATAATCGTAGCACTAATTCTCCTAAAAAGCATGTTATATGTATATTAACTAAGTAACTAAGTTGAAGTCCCTATAAAAGCTTCACTATAAAAGAGAAAATGCTAAATAAATCAAATTGCAATCTCTCATCGAAAATTTAAGTTGACATATAACGTAGATTTCGGCCATAGGCTAAGTATCGCGTGCAATATTCAAAATAATATTGAGAACTTAATTACATTTCAGTGAATTGGATTGTTCAATAGACGAATAACCAAATGAATTTTCCAATATACGGATGGAATTTCCATTTAAATTCATTTGAATTAATTTCCCGATATGTTCAGTTGAAATACCTGTATGATATCATAAACGAATGTTAAAGTCTTGCCATATTCAGATATTTATATGACATAACAAAGATTATTGAAATATTTTATTAAAATATTTTATATGGATGGTGATACGGTGGGTATACGCACAATTTTCAGATAAATGCCAAATATTTTATTAGATAAACCTTATTACTTCAAGGTTATATATACGTAAATATTTCTAAATATAACTTCGTTTTCATCAAAAACGCCTATTAAAAGTCTCGAAAATGAGCGGGAGATGTAAAGTAATGCAAACATAATGTAACGGTAAACTATATATATAGTTTGTCATCAAAGACTTACTATTTACGATAAGTTCACACAGCGACTACGTACAGATAATTGTTTAATAAGGACTTGTCACATCCGTTAAAAATCTGGCTACTTCTGCGGTCGTGATATTAGGAAGATATCATTGTATCTTCTTCTTCTCTTCTAATATATAAAAATGAATATTTGTCTGTATGTCCTTTATAGAATTGTAAACGATACATTTAATCATGTGATGATCTTTAACAAAGTTGTTGTATATGAGCCCACTGTTTCTAAGTTGGTACGACCAATTTTCGAACGGTGGGGCCACTGTCCATTCCAATTAATTTCATATATTTCGGTGGCAGCTCGTGTTGGCGTAGCAACGCGCGCAGGGTTCAGCTAGTTCAAGATAAAACTAGAAAGTGACTTGTGACGTATTTTTTCAATTTGTCTAATTGTGGTTGTTGAATTAATTTAATAAACGGATAAGAAACAAAATCGTTTTTTTTTCTGAAAATTGTGTCGGCACGGGTTTAGTAGTGTGAATATAGAGCACGTGCCAGATTTAGTTGACCGAGCCGTGAGCCGTGAGCCGTGTGCCGCGAGCGGCGAGCGTCGGCCCGGAGCCACGTCGGCCACGCTGGCCACGCGGACGGGCTACACGCTTCGCTTGAGAGTCGCGTGCCTTGCACGTTATGTACAGGTACATCGCCGAATGATATTTTAATCAGTCTACGAATAAATTAATGGATCTTTTCGTTAACAGCTACCATGTAATGTGAACATCAGTGTTACAACTTTTACATAGTTACATTGAAAAACCTAAGTCGATGATGAGACGCAAGTAATATCGTTGACAACTAACACCTACTATTCGTACCAAAACTCGACGTCATGTAAAATTATATTTCATTAAAACTAAAATTATAGTTTGGTAGATTTAGCAATTAAAATATCACCAAGCGATCGTCTAGATAGGTGTGTAGAGCACGTGGCGACGCAGGGCGGGGCCCCCGGGGCCTGTGGGGGTCGCCGCAGCGAGCGCCCTCTGTCCCTACGTATCTAAATTCAAGTCGACACTTCATTCAGTCTTCTCGTTACACTCAGCTCATACAAAACTTGATAAACACAGTAAACTGGTACGATACACTTACACCTACGGACGAGACTACGCTACGACGTATCTCGGACAATTTGGACACCGGACGTAGTCATCGACACCGGAACAAATGTTACACGACGAGGATAAAAACATTATGGGACACCTCCTACGATACTCGTCAACAACAAAGGGGTCGAGTGTTTTTAACGTCACTTACTAACTCTATTAAAGTAGAAAATACGTAAAGTCAGGCCGCTCCGCTCGGGCAGAGGGCTACGTAGGCCGCGCCGTCTAAACGGTCGTCACGTACACATGGGCGTGTCCGCGCACTCGTCGCCGCGGATTCGACAGGGCCGCGCCGACGAGTGTGGGAGACCCTAGCGCACCAACTCGAGTGGGGCCGCGGCGCCGCCCCGAGGCTATTGTGACAACAACGACGACGACACCACATCGACAACATTTAATATAACTAAAGTAACACACAGATATGCTCGTTGGTCCTACCGTCCGCCGGGGCGAGACGTGTTGACAATATGCTCCATAGTTACCTACTTACCTTATTTGATTTAAGTGAAGCAATGAATGAGGAATGTCTGAAGGCAGACAGCGGTTCAGGCCGGCGCACAAACGAAACTACCTGAACGGAACCGCTCCGTGGACGTTTTGGGACGATGACGTTGTCCGTGGGTACTCGATAATTTACTACATTTATATTGGTTCGCTACACGTTTTAATCGCAGTCGTTTTATTTCTTCCATTTATGTTTGCCGCACTACTTATGGGATAATGTAATATACATATTAATTATAGAATATGTATAAACTGACTGACACCAACCACATTCCAAACGGCTGATCATAAATTTCGTACACGGGCGCTTTAAACGACGGAGTTTAGAGTACTTTAAAGTAATCCACTGAGTGGCTTAAATTGTTGTGGAAAGTCTATACAAAAATTGTTATATGTACTGAGTCTTCAAAAGGAGAGTGAATAGGCTCTTTATAAGTTAGTGCGCACAACATCATAGACTACATCGCCACTTAC
>DWPA01007506.1:0-10288 GCA_018251375.1 Calpodes ethlius | reverse complement strand
ACCTCTAATTTTGAAAAGGTTATGTGCGTATTACAAGTTAATTATCACTTGCTTCCGTGAAAGAAAAAATCGTGAGGAAATCTGCACACTCGAGAGTTCACCATAATGTTCTCGTGAGTGTGTGAAGTCCACCAATCCGTACTTGGCCAGCATGGAGGACCATTGCCTGTACTCCTCACCTTGTGAGAGGAGACCCGAGCCCAGCAGTGGGACAATTAAGGGTTATAATGATGATTGCTTTTCTGAACAATGAATAAATAGTTGAAGTGCTGTTGAAAAATAACAATAGGTACTAAAGAGCGATATACTGTCACAGCAACTATCATGCAATGAATCTATTATTTTTTTTGTATTGTCTAATATTGAAGAGATACGCAATTGTGGACTTCGTCTAATCTATTTTACGTTAATAGCTGTCTATCGTACAGACAAGTCACCTGATGGTAAGTGGTCATTGCTGCCTAAGGAAGAAAATTAAGGACTCATTTTCAAGTCTCCTTGCGGAATTATTCTTATTTATTCAAGCAATTCGAACTCAAATATATTTGTAATCTGTTTTTCATTCTACAGTTAGTTTTAGTGTAACAAATTATATTTTTACACTGCAAATAACTTAATAAATGTACTGCAAGACATTGAGGCATTCCCTCGACTGGAGTCAATCCTGAGAGTATTATCAAGTTATATTTATCATAAATAGGTATTCTTATCAGCACCTAATTTATAGGATAAGCGGAAATTGTTTTAATTCAGCTTGTAAGATTTCACCCGAACAAACATACTAAAAATCGAACAAACATTGCAAGTTAAATAAAAGCTTTTAAAAAGAATATCGCGTCGGTCTCGAAGCTATGTTACGTAACTCCATTGATTAAATAAAGTGTCCAGCGAAATCCCGAGTGCCGGAAACCATCTCAATCGGACCAGTATCAGCCTGAGATTTTTACCGAGTAAAGAATCACTTCCTCAGGCCGATTCGCGGGTAGAGACAATGAAACAAACCAGAACTTTCTATATTGTATTTCTTCATTAAATTATGACCACGGAGTATCTAACTAGGTTGATATCTCAAAACTTATCTATAAAAGTTATAAAAACATCACTGATTTCAATAATGAAATGGTTTTTATTATACTAGATGTTGTCCGCGGCTTCGCCCGCGTGTTTAATCATTTCTATTTTACCAACGTTACAGATAAAATAAAAATAAACGACATTGTGTCAATTTTTTATTAGTGACACAAAAAATTTTACGCCTCAATTTAAAATAGCACATCCAGACACTTTAAGATTACAAATAATAAAAAAGTAAACAAAAGTATTTATCTTTTGTATTTCAATTACCTATTTACACAACCCATGAATTGATAGCGCAATCTATCATAGAAATGTTTGATTTCTATCTTTACAAAGAACAGGTAACCAAACTACAATACAAAGGACTAAAATCAAGATAAAATATCTGCAATACAATAATCGTAGTACATAATACAAATCTGGCACGTTAACAAAGAGTTTATAAACAAAAGAACAGTCAGATACCAACTATTTGTAGAGACCCCAATAAAATTTATTACGAGATAAACTTGACCTCCTTGAAAACCTCGGCGACGGACAAAAAAGTGCATACGGATATAAATGTAGCAGTGAACTAGATGAGGCTTGAGCGTACTTAGTGTGGAGCGTAGTTTGAGATATTTTCAACTTGTATGAGGAATATTTGATGCAATTCCTGTAATAATCGTTATGTGCTCTGAATTGTTTTTTCAGTGTATAAAATGAAGAGAAGGAAAAATATGTGTATGTGTTCTAACGGCCATAAACTTCTGTACTACCAAAACCTTTATTTTTTAAACCAATGTGATGTCAAGAGAGTTATGAGTATTTATTATTTTTTGTTAATGAGATAACTTAGTAACGATGTGTTTCGTTTAGTTTAGACAAAGATATGAACTTCTTACGGTTACAGTACATCTTAAAATGTAACGTAAAATAAAAAATAGTAAATAAAAAAACAGGCCTTTTGGATTAAAAACACCCCGATGGTAATTTTTCAAATATGTATAAGATGATTAATATCATTAAAAAATTTAGTGACTTAATTATTTTTTCCTTAAGTTCCCTGGCTAACTTCCACTCTCTTACTTGAATCAGCCGCTAACATCAAACCGAATTCCGGCTGGGGTTTAAATGCCAATTTCCTCTACTCTTATTTATTTACCAGCAATGCGTCGGCGACGGTGTTACTGATCTGATCATCGTTATATATCTATCTATCTAACAGCCTTTAAAGGTATACTGCTGGACATAGGCCTCCCCTAATTTACATCTTACCATCGTTATGGAAGGGTAAGTAAAATGAAGAATATTAAAAGTAAAATAATGCCATCCGATATCTCTTCCATCGGCTTTAAAGCGTTGCAACATCACGCACGGCTGAGATGCGCGTGAATTGCGTAACGCGATACCGTAATACTTAGTATTAATTTCCGTGAATTTTCTTCGCTACGTACGATGGATTATAGTGCGCTCTTTTATGCATAATAAAACGTAAGTCATGTTGTCCATTTGAAAGATAGTTTGATGTTCAAGTTAAAGTTGTTCACGCCGAAGTCATTGGTTTTTATGTACATTTTTCCAAAGTCAAATGATTTCATTGCTTCTTTTTGCCATGAGCAGTCCTAACAGAATTGGACCCGTGAATCTTTACTAAGCAGTGTGGGTAACATTGAAGGTAACAAATTATAGTTATTGTTTCAAATAATTGAATTTGACCTCAACTTGTAAGATGAACACACCCACGACACAGGGAATCTTATTATAGTTATAAGTATCTTGTTACTATTATTATTACGTACATACATAAACAAATCACATTTATAAAAAACAGATGTAAAAAATGGAAAAAGACATTGATCCTTGAAACACAGTATTAACTACCTCACGGACAAAAGGACAAAAGGTCTTCTCTCTCTTTTTTGTATCTGTACCTTGTTCTGTTTATGATGCTAGTGTTAATAAAAAATATTATTATTATTATAATAAAAACCGGCACTCTAATTCGCCGAATGCTCTAGTAATGTAACTGGAAGCTTACAGTGTCTGACACGCATCGTTCTAATTTCGTAACACGGGGAACCTGCGTTTCGGATTTAATTATGTAAATGTAAGATAAGCTAGCTCCCTTTCAGTGTTTCTCTACGTGTTAAGTATAAACTTTTGTTTATTGTGAGAAACGGTTGTTTAGTTACTCCACTTTCACCGTAATGAACATTACATGTAATTGACCGCTAGATGGTGCTAGTAGTCTTTTCTAATTTTTTGAACTTATTTAATTTCATTCTTCTTTTGGATTTCACTAACAACTTTAAATTATTATTGAATGCACCATATTACACGAAATGGCTTTAAACCATAGTTCTTTACATGACATGGATCTCATCTCTTCTGTAAGTTATCAGGCTTTAAACATACTCCACCATATTGCTCTAGTGCAGATTGTTGGAAAGTTTAATAGCCAATCAGAGCATCAAAAGATTTTTATGCCACCTGAGGCCTTTCGACATGCCTTAACGACTCCTACCTACGAAGGAAAACATCGTGAGGAAGCCTGCATACCTAAGAGTTCTCCATAATGTTCTCGAAGGTTTTTAAAGCATCAATTCCACACTTGGCCAGTATCGTGGACTATGTATCCCTCACATTACGTGAGGAGTCCCGAGCCCAACAGTGGGGGGAGGTTGTGATGATGATTATAATAGATTTTATTTTACCACCTTTTCAATAACACAACAATATTGATTTAAATACTGAATAGCTCTCGATCGTAATACGAAGTTCCCATTGCTTGCGCACGCATCAGAAACTGCAATTAGCCATGACTACACTTTCACTGTAATAACATTACGGCGACGCCAATAAACCGTAGGATTCAAACATGATCTCGTAACGTGTTGTAAGTATGCACTTCCTGAATTAACATCTTCTAACCAAGACTAATCGACGTGGCGTTAATATAGGACAAGATCAATCACCGTCAATCAGTGTCACAAAAAACAAGAATTCTTTTTTCAAATTTTATCGTTGAATTAGTGAAAGTGTGTTTGTTCATTTGTTTTGGAAAATTACACGATAGATATTTCAGCCAATGAAAAGAAAGTGCTTCACAATAAATCGTTGCCAACCAGTAATAGAAAGATAGCCCTTTAAATTGCTGCTCTATCTACCGAGTGGGTGAAGCTGCGACTTATAACTAGTCTAACATAAATAATAATCGGTAGCCGCGTTTATTTTTTTTTCCTTTCAAACGTCTTTTAATTTATTTTTTCTTGCCAGTATATTAAATTACTTACGTAATTATTTTTATCGATTTTACTTTACTTACATTTTTCTATAAAATGACTACCCAAGAAAATAATTAAATTTTACATCAAAATTTGTAACTATACTATAAAATATAAGATATTTTTTAAATTATTAATAATATACAGAAAGAAACAGTGAATCGAGGCCATTCAGTTAGTTCCACCTGGACACCTAGATGTCGCTGCTACGTATATTTTTCTATGGCTTTAGTTACCTTCCAACATTGATACTGTAAGACATGATTCCTTCACAAGCGATGATATTCACACTTTCATCTACTCCTCTGCCTGTTCTAGACGTCGATTTTGATAGTACCAGTTCTTTTCTACAGTTAGAAGTTCTTCTTCATTAATATTATATAGTGATGTGATTTTTGGATATATTTATTTGTAATAGATAAATTCAAAATCTACTTGGTAAATTTTAATGTTATACTATCAGCAAATACCTAACATAAACTGTATCATATTTCCAGAATACTTGGAGATCTAAACGAAAATTGCAATAATATAATCAAAGGAATCAAAAATTTACCTCTAAAAGTTTACCTCTAAAATTTTTCATAATTATAAGTTCTTTATTTGAAATAAAGTACGGCGTAGAGTCTTCATCATCTCATTTATTGATACGACTTATTTTCGTCTTTACCAATGTATTGAAACATGTTCAATGACTTAATTTTTAACTACATTCTCATCTGACGGCATGTAACGACATAACCTTGGTTGCAGACTCAATTTATTTTATGAACTTAGTTTAAGCCTATTCAATTGTTTACACAAATACATAGCAAAAACTACACAGGACAGGACTCTTACACATTTACATAAATATACATGTACTCTTCTGTTGTAATTTTTCAAAACCTGCACATATTTTAATTATTTAAAAAGGCAACCGTCCTGGCCAGAATTAACGTACATCGAACTCTTTACTAAAATACCAGCCAAAATTATTCAACACAAACGTGTCCCGATTTACTTTACGTGACTCAATAGATCTAATAAACAAAAAAAATAACAAAAAGTATTACACAGATTTAACAAGGAAATAGATACTTATTTTTATAAACATATTGATAAATTCCTTGAAAATGACTATTCAGCGATCGTATGAATCATTATGACTGGTATATTTTTTAAGACAGGCGTAACTAATTTTAAAAATCGAACAGTAATTTACAAGGAAATTAACCTTTAATACGTTTTCTAAAATAAACTTTAAGCTATACAACATAAGAATGAAACTGTATGAACTGAAAGGAGGTTCCTTGGCTGACCTTGAAATATTTTGTAGTTAACAGACTTTAGTGTTTGTCACAGTTCCTAATCGATTAAGTTTTAAATTCCTCTTGGGGGTATTGATCTAAGGATGAATAGAACATGGATTTTCCAACGTTATATTATCCGGGAGTGGTTCATTAACATAGGACTCTTTAACTTTATCAAAAAAGCTTTTTATGTTCATAACAACACACACAATTAATAGGAAACTATCCTATTGCAATAGTTCCGTTCTTAAGACAAGTTTGGCGTGGTAGACATTACGCGTCTTAGAGAACTTTGTTATAGATTACTTTAAGGAATGCAAGTTTTCTTTAGCAACTCCTGGACATGACTTTTTAGACCTATTATAAGATTACTCCATTTATAAATAATGTAAATGATTTATACATAAAATGCCATATTCGTAAATAATCCTTGTATTAGTCAATTGTCTTCAACCGTTGTCTTTTTAATTTTTTTTTTTGTGTGAGATTTACCTCAATGTTATATTCATTACACACAGTTTTTTTTTAATATCAGTAGTTTGTTTGTTCTTCTATGATGACATAAAAACTACAAACATTCGAACTCACGCATCGCTCGTAAATGGATCACAATCCTCGTTAATCAAATTATGTTTCTTCAATACAGTCATAATTCAAAGTATTCAGTGCAATAGTGAAATAAAGCAGCATATTGTGACTCGCTTCTTGAAGTAATTTACTATGAGTTCAGTTAAAAGTTCTGTTGTTTTAACATTTATTGTAGCTTCTATAATATCTTTTAAATATGGTAAGTATATTTGAACGTTTCGACTAATACAAATAATTACATTTTTATTTCGATTTTATTTAACAAAAACATTTTGAAATGTTGTTAAGCTCTAAGTAATTAAATGACCAGTCACTAGAAATAGCTTTGAATAAGAGAAGATATCCTTCGATTAGTGAACAAATTTATGATGAATGAAAATGTAAGTCATTTAAAAATATATTGTACTTATTTTGTATACCTACACTTAATTTTTCCGCATTACATACATGTCAACCACAACAGTATTCGGATGAAGGATAAGACATTTTATTTGCAGGACAATATTTACAAGTTTTGTAGAATCCTCCCTAATTCAAGTGAGATCTTACTTTTAAAATGACGTCATACTATTATTTAAAAAAAAAACAACGATGGCAACTACCACAAGAAACATAAAAACTGGATTTTTTCAACTGTAATAATTGTTCACGATTAGCTTTTAATGCTGTTGTTGGTACATCGTTAATACTACGGAATCTTATTTACATTAACTTATTGAAACTCATGATTTTTTGGGTTAGTTTTGCATTATTACTAACATGTATTTGACGTGCATTTTTTTTGCATAACAAATTTTATGCCAAAATAACAAAACCAATGTACAGTACACTTCATCCTTTATAAAACGGTCGTTACGAATATCTATTTATTTATCAATCTATCCGTCTATCCATAATCCCCGTTTAGTTACTTAACAACTGTGAAGTAGTCACGTTATAGTCTTACTTGTTACATTACCAAACTTATCCAGAGATTACGCATAAACAAATTATTGAAAACGGTCTCTCAGGTATCGCTGACATTTTTATAATTCAAATATTTTTGGCAGCATCTTGATTAAATAATGTCTAATTTAAAATCTTCTTAAATATACATATTTATAAAATTGATTTTAATATTAATGTGTGGTCTAGATCTACACCACGCGTTACCCCTTAATTATAAAAAAGATTTCAAATAGTTTTTAATAACTCGCCTTTAAAACAAAATAAAAAATAACATAACTTCAATCGTAAATACATAACAAAATATTCCACATTATAGTCATAATGAAATGTTTGAGGTACTTAAAACATTTTGAAACTGAGGTACGTAAAACATTTTGAAACCTACCAAAATCATTCTCTCTGTGATGGTTAATATGTCAGACATAGGAGTAAAAAAATATAGACATTAAATATGAACTGGTAATTGACCAACTGATCCACTTTAAAGTGAATGTAGGGCAAGTAGAGATATGCGAAACCATACATACTCCGAATTATGACCAACAGTGAATTGGATTAGAGCGTTTGGATGAACTTGGCACGTTACAGATATTAGTATTATGTACGAAGTTCTTAACTTACTTTATAATCCTTTTTTATGTAATAGTTAACGTTAATTGATCATAGGAGTTTTGAAAAAGACAAAGGAGAGTGAATAGGCTTTTTATAAGTTAGTGCGCACAACATCATAGACTACATCGCCACTTACCATCAGATGGGATAGTAGTCAAGCATTGACTTATTTTATGTAAAAAAAAACTAAATACAAAAAATAATACACACACATACCACATATACCTATAACATATACAAAAAATGTCGTTTAAAGTGTAGGATGTAATGATAATATAATCCTGAAATAAAGCCTTAGTACCAAGCAGGAAGGTTGGCTTTGGTCGCGATGCAAGGGTCTGTCCGCATTGGATTGGGGTCAGTATTCTAAGCTGCTTCAATTCAACCAAAATCCGATCCCTAAAACAAGGACTACTGAGATTTTAGTGTAGGACCGTTTTGTTTTACATTGGGTACCTTTTCCTCATTTAATGTATTAAATTAATATCTAAACATTGATTTCATTACTTTTGTTATTGATTACATTAGTCAAATAAATCGTAACATTTAAACTACATCCCGACGATATTAAAATCATTCTAAAACTCATAAAAAAGGAAAAAAAATCGAGTTCTGACACCTAAAAAGGTGCCCTTAAAATGTTCGTAACCATACATCTTCAAGATGGTAGTCCTGAAAAAAAAAACTTTTTAGATGAGTTTTTTCAAGCTCACTTGTCTCAACTTACGTCTTTCAATTGTTTCATATAAAATGACGTCAATCGTAAGTATGTAAGAAAACGTGTTATACCTATTCCTTCGCGCTTAGTCTAAATTAGAATATTATAAGTAAATATCACAAAAACACCCAGACTTACAATATCAGGAATCGAACGAGGCACTATCTGCTCAACAAGCTAAATCACCACGTCTCCTAGAAGTTTATTGAATAAAAGTCCTATTTATTTAAACGGTATTCTAAACTTCGTTTATAAACATGAATTTATTCAATGGTCTCACGTTCACTTTAAACGTAACACGCGTGTGAACTCTGATCCATAACACAAAGGCCACGCTATGAATGTTATTTTCTAATAGGTATCGCATACCGAACAACAATTGGATTTTGTTATTCAAATAATATTCTAAGAACTGGCCTTGCGCTTGGTCACTAATAGTTTACTTAATAATTAACTGTCTAATTTGTTGTAATGTACAACTATCTACCTTGTTGATAGCGACCTCGAGAAACAAGAGGTATCAGGTTCGATGACCAGCTTAAATTGATAATTAAGTGGCAGATAAATATATATTCTAGTCTCATGGATTTTTCTAAAATCCGTCGCGACACAGAAAATCTTAATGAGGATGTCTGAATTAGCTCATGATATTTTTATTTACAAATTATTTGTTCTACCTTCTTTTTGGCTGACAAAGCAAAGGGTAATGCTTTTGATATTTTTGGTGTTTTATATAACAACAATGAACGACTAATTTCTGAAATTAGCAGAAATAAGCAAACAGACAAAAAGAATATTGTTTATATCATATTCTAAATTAATTATTTAATAATGTCCAACTTGAAGAAAATAAGTATAGTTTCATAACAAGATTTTTACATGATAACACAGTAATTATTGTATCCATAAACTGCCTATTACAAATACATATTTAACAAAGTTATTTTGACACAATTTTGTCTATCACCGTAAGGATATTTCAGTATATACATATCACAAAACAAGATTAATACAATTAATAGAACTACACACTTCTACTGAAAGTGCCGGCCTCTTAAGAAGGGTCAAGTGTGTCTCAATTCAATTAATTGGAACCCGTTCTATTTGTAGGTAATGCATTTAGATCAGGGTGGAGTAAGGGTTCAAGAAGGAATTGCATACCTATGTATACATAATGTCTTAACTACAGAATTAATTGGTAGTATAACTTACTTATCATAGACGTCCTTCGGTGGCAAGGGTTCGTCGCGTTTGCTTTCCTTATCCTGATTACATTATATCGTAATTTCTTATACCGTCGTTTGAGTAACCTATTGAAAGTATTGCGTAATAGAGAAATAAATTAATAATAAATTAAATTGAACACAAGTAATGCTAATATTGTTCTTTTATTACCTTCTTCCTGTACTTATTTTCGAGTACGTTTACTTTGTGTTTCCCGTTGAATCAAAATGAAATCATCCATTTTGATTCGATGAAAGGAGTTTCAATATATATAATTAAGTAAAATAATTTACTGCGTCATAAGTTTATGCGAATGATTATTTGTAAACCTGCATATTTTCTATGATTGTAGATTGTTGATACATAAAATAGACAAAAAAATTGTATTTCTTCCTTCGTTTTTCTCTAGCTCTCAACTAATTTCCTTTTTTTCAGTTTTGAAGAGCTTATAGATTTTTAAGTTTTTTTTTTCAATTTGCGTGTATCGTTGCACTGATTTTCTTGTACGGTACTTATATGAGATGTGTATGGCATGAGTTATAAAGTGAACAAATGCATAATAG
>DWPA01007505.1:0-10290 GCA_018251375.1 Calpodes ethlius | reverse complement strand
AGGGTACCCTGAGTCGCTAATGGCATGGACAACACAAATAATAGGTCACTAATACCCATGAACCGTGAACAAATATTTATCTATCACATAAATATCTGCCCCAGCCAGGAATGTATATCTAAATGATCACGCATTCACTTTGGTTCTCTATGTCGTAGATAGTAATAGACATACACAAGAAACACATAATTGCCAAAGACAAACACGTACGAGGTTGGTTAAGCTATTCTCTCCCGAGAGTGAGTCGAGGGTGAAGAGTGAGATAGAATTTCAAGTCTTGCTATTTTTAAATATTTTTATTAGACTCGTCACTATGTAATAGATATACATACTATAGTGTCCACAGGCTAATTAAAAAACTCAAATTGCTAATTAAACACATATAGATACATACCCAGAACTCCTCGGTCTCTGAGCGTCAACCCTCGGCGCTGGCTCCAGCGCCGCCCACGAGCTGCGTCGCCCTTCATCACGTCGTTCCCACATACCCCATGACCGCGACTCACCTGAAATTACAGTATTATCTATAAGTAATTACAGAATCTTGCTCAAATATGCCACCAAAGAACTGATCATATTTCGACTGGGGGTTTAAGAGTCACGCTTGCCAATGCGGATTGGCAGACATGTGAAGTGTTTTTTAAATGATCCACAGTGTCGAAAAACCGTTGCGCATTCCCCGCTTCTTGTTGGATCAGCAACATAACATTATAACCTTGGAGTTACTGATATCCCTGAACCACGGTAACCACTTACCATTATATAGTTGTTCATTTGTGAACTATTTACGTAATAAACAAAACTTCACACGTCTTCTACTCTCTACTAATTCAATTGAACTTTTCGTGTATATGAATTGGATATCCAGACATGGGGTACACCCACACAACAATAGAAGAAACTGAACTTCAATAGCGGGACAGTAATTTCTACATTTTATCACATACTTTCTCAAAACATTGCAATTTTTCCTACATTCCTGTTGAGGACTTGTTATAATCATGTTCATAGGGGATCAGAATCGAAATATGTTAAAGTTCAACTCTATATCCCGACTAACAAGTAAGCCAACCTTGCCAAACGACTATGTTCTTATTTAAACCTGTACCAAATTCCCCTATATAATGTTCACACCACTAGCTACCACTATTTCAACCCTCAACCTGGAATGGGAAGTCATCAATAAGAATCCAAACTCACCGCTTCCCTTCCTGCTCTGAGGGTAGAAGTCGAGGTGGGTCGGCGAAGCGCACTCCTGTTCCGGCACGCCATCTTTACAGAGCGATGGACACGACGTGCTGAGTCGGCTACTGCCAGTTGCCTGGAAGGTGCACCGGTATTAGACAGAGAAATAAATGAGCTAATTCACCAATCAGTGTCTGAAATACGAAAAATGTGACCGTATCGGCCATGAACAACCTTTACGATCTTAACTTTCCCAGCTGTCTACTTATCCACGTATCATTGTCTGCTTGTCTGCCGGCTTTAGACCACTTCTTTCTTGGAAGACGCGACAAGAAATCTCATCTATGTATTAGGAAAGTTCGAAGTGTACGTGTCAGTACCGTGGAGCTTAAAGGTGCTGTCACATTAGTAAATCTTTTACTAGTAACTGCAGTGAGTTTAGTGTGACAGCAGATCTTGAATTGTAAAGTTCAACGTTAAATCAGTAAATTGTCCCCTAATGACTCGTCGCATTTCGGATAAAAATTTGAGAGCCAGTACTTTATTTCTTTCTTCAGTACTACTTTTTTAATTTTCTTCCTTTTTGATTTGTTGACAATACACGGATGATGCTTTTGAAGTTCTTGGTGTACACAGGCGTGCATCTTCAGCTCATTTGGCGGCTGTTTATAAAAATAATACGACAGTATCGCAGTAAACAATCCCATCGCCAGTCTTAGGATGGATGATGGATGATGTATTGATGTTCCTCTCAACTCACCAGCAACGGTAGGGGCGCCGCTCGCATCCTCTGCACGGCAGCATGGAGTCTTCTCAGCTGTTGCAGGCTGTCGTCTAAGACGCCCGGGCTGTGCGGCGTCACGCTTATCGTGGGCACCTGAGAATCAACACAGTTTGTCAGTTTAAACTTATTTACTTCTACCTGCATTTGCAAAAATATATAAAACTATTTTTTTCATTGATGTATTTATGTATGAGTTATTGAAATAAACGAAACCTTTTGTTATACTAAGCTTATTATAATAATTCTTAGTAGAAACCGCACCTCAATCGCTTACGCCATTTCGGAGATTACTTGAAACAAAACTGAATATAATTTTCATGACCAGAAACTGGATACGCCCATATAAAATACCAAAATATTTGAAACGAATTTTAAACAATCAATATACCTACAAATTTCAAATAATCAAAACCTATTGAACTTAATTATCAGACAGACAATATTACGTCATAGAAAATGCAATGACCCAAATACTTATCTCTGCAATGAAACCAGTGCACTGTAACCTCTAATAAATAAGGTACTTAATTGATTGACTGATTGATATTCATTTCAACTAATGTTAACCAACATAATTGAAGGACAAGATAGACAAAAGTCCATTATTTAATGGTCAACCCTGAAGCCCAGTTAGGAGAGATCATGACTGAATGACCCCGTATTGTAAACTTGCAACATTTAAAATCCAACCGTGAAGAGTGAGAGAATAAATAAAAGTGTATGAGCGCATTATAAATTACTAATTAGGTACTTAATTGGCGTAAAACATCACGAGGAAACCTGGATACCTGAGAAATCTCCATAATATTCTCAAAGAGATTCTCTCTTATCCATCGGGGGAGAATAAAGCCTGCAACCCTCAGTATGTGGGCCATTGTTGATTGTGATGACGATGGAGATGATATCGTACCTGTGCCCTGGCGGCTGCCATGATGGGCGGCGGCGTAGCGCGCGCTACGTGCTCAGTCACCTCGTCCTCGCTGCTGTCCGACCGCGAGTCTGAACTGCCGCCGCCCTCGTCTGCAACAAACCAAACATCTCGTTAGCTTTTACGTTTACGGAAAATACGCACCAAACATCGGCGGTGTTACGTGCTCAACATATATGGCCGATAATATCTCGCCGTTCCAGAGGTATACGAAAAGGTCATCTGTTATTTAAATAGCTTTTAAACAAACAATCAATGAAGTGATGACAGCTTGCCAGTATATAGGAAACGACGACTCTTTTTAATTTTAAATGCGATACTACGCAATTACGTTCCCAAAACGCGCTGAAATTAGACACGCGTAACGCGTAACTTAAAGTATGTATATAATGTGACGAAATCTATTAAAATCTAATTCTGACTGGTCATACGCGTTGGTTAATGGAGGTAGTTGCATCAGATCTCTTTAAATTTACCATCGACATTAAACTCGCATGCATGTAGTTAATATTATGCTGGTAAGAACAATTCAAGTAATTGAGTATTGAATTTAAGGTATCGCTTCATACATAAGAGTATATAAACTGTTACTTAATATTTAATGACGCATGTGGTCCTGAAAGAGTATAAACAATAGCACTATAATAGCAAACCATCCTATTAAACATATAAATCCAACAATACTGATATACATATAAAATAAATAATACATATAAAGTATTATTGGAACTAACCAATGTTAACAGTACGTTGCTCAGTGGTTGGAGCTTTCCTGGACTAACCAAGACACCGCAAATAAATCTAATTTGCAGTAATACATGAACGGAATCAGGTCATATATTTTTTTATATAAAAACACACTACTACCGATATTAATATCGACATTAAAAACAAATCCTTTATCACATAGGTACTCCATTGGTGAATTAAAAAAAAATGTGAAAATAGCTCACACGCTGCTATGAAAACATCTCAACAAAAGCATTCAACAAAGAGATTCCACAGGGAATGAATTAAAATATTAATTTTTAGAATACGGATTATAATCCGGAGATATTTGCACAATTCTGTCGGGTCTTTGTTGCGCGGGAAGCTGGGAATTCCATAGTCAACGTTATCTCCTTTTAAATGAATTTCAACGAGGGTCTAAATCCGTCGGTTATGCCTTTCGACTTCAGCGCTGTTGCGCCAGCCTTGACCCGCCTTACAAAAATGGGTCATGCAACGCTCCCTACAGATATAGGTATGCTCTGCTCGTTGTGAAAGGCAAATAGGGTTAGCGCGTCTGCGATGGCAAATGCCCGCATTAGCGGAATGAATGCTAATGCCCCGATGTTATGGTAAATTGAATTACACGCCTCGTGCCCCAGAGATGCCAACTAAAACTTCATATAAACGAAATATATTACTGTGCTACGATTAATGACTACAAATTTCTTTTAATTCTTCCATATGTTCATATATGTCACTATAACATTATCTCTGGCTCGGTTTACATTACAAAATTAATTATGTTATTAAATATAATTAAGAAACATTTCGCGAAGACAAAAAAATTAAGTAATCCCATTGGTAAATTTTTTTCTCGCGCACAGCCTTATTATATCGACTATCTTTAGAAGACGCTCAGCTTTGATATGGTTTAGTATATTCAAGGGTCAGCGTCGATAGACATATGACAGTAATTTGAAAAACGAAAATAAAACAGCGGCAGGCTACTTGAAGAACGGCGAAGAGTCGCGCGGAGGCGTTCGGAGGCGCGCGAAGACTTCAACCAAGGTGCGACTTGAGTCAGATGCACACAAGTAAATTTCCGTGCGTACACAGTACATGCATAAGATGGTATTGTCGTGTCGTCATGTGATTTAAATAAAGTGTCCTTAAACAGCGTACCCAATCTTTCGGTTCATTCATCCAGGGTATAATATTGTCAGTTTCCGTCCGATAACGGATTAAATTTCAACAAGGGTCAGTGTCATTCGAACCCCTGTCACCGATGTCACGGCCATGTCTGCTTGGCCTGTCGATCTTTGTCTCAAGTCGGAGGGATAAGGATAAGAGCAGTTCATGCGACAATCTTATAAGCCCCTTCACACATTGCGGATAACTTCCGGTCAATTAATAACACGAACTAACATTAAAAGTCTATTCGTTCTACCGTTAAATATACCCATATTATAATCAAGCGGAAACACTGACGCGGACAATTTATTCCAATACTTCACAGTACGCATAACAAATGACGAAACAAAGCGCATGTATATACAATTCTATTTAACTAGTATTACCCGGCCATAATTTTTAACGTACAATCAGTTGTAGCATGATAAATCGTGTCGCATTACCTTACTCACTTACTTGCTTACTTGTAATTATTACTTATTGGCTATGGCAAGTGGTAATCTTAAGATAGATACGTCATTACACACCGATATTAGTTTCCGCCGCACGATTGCTTCTGTCGGATGACTTCCGAATGGAGATAGCTTGAGATTGCGGGCTTACGAACGGATCGGATGCCTATTCACGGTAAAAACTCCCCACACTTCCCCCTTCAATATTGTATTTGCTATTAGAGGCTAATCCCGGCTTCCCACGAGTACATTTAAAATTATAAGAGATATACATATATATTCTACATGTCAATAATAACGTAGCAGAGGATTTTTTTCTCCCTGAAAAAGTGACATCGTTGTTTTATCTATTAAATGTAAAGAATTACATTTTAAATGCATTAGTAGAACACCAAAGTTTCCATTCCTGTTACTGATTTAAAAAAACAACCTAAACTTTGACCGACTGGTTGAAAAATATTGAAAATATGTATCTTGTAAAAAAACTATAGACTATTAATTGTTTAATCAAATGCAGATACATGGAGCACTTCTCGTTGCATATTATTTAGTTTTTAATCAATCCAAAATATGGTATGGAAACGACAACATAAAAAAATTTCTTAGATTTTTTTTTACTTTTTTTCTCAAAAAAAATCGTTTTGCACAATTTCCACCATATACTAAAACCACGAACGCCCCACATTCCCTCACTAAACAGACACGCCGTATGGAACAAAACTCGTTTCCTTACCCGAGCATCCGCCGTTTCCGTCAGGGAGTCCACGGGTATTCATGTATAAAGCGTTTCGTGTTCATAACATTCATTTACAAACGGTAAGGGACAATACTACGGTGGGTATAGCGCGGCCGACGAGACGAGATAAATATGTAAAAGTAGAATTTATACAAATATCAACTTTAAACTCTAATTATCTATGTTGATTTTTGTATTATAAAAACTATCCATAACGTTATTAAATAATTCGAACGACAATATATGGAAAACATTAAAAAAAAACCCCTTAAAAAATATTTTTAGATTTTTTTTTTGCTTTACCCGTTGATTCTTCTAATCAGAATCAGTGTAATTGCTTTGATATGCGGTTTTCCCTGACGCTTTATATTGAACATACGGCTATATTTTACAAATAAAAAATATAGATCAATTTAAAAAATGTAATTATCTAAATTTTTTTCGATTGTGGATATTAAAGTACAAGTTTCTCGAAGCGATATCTGTCAGTAATTATTATTGTTAACTGTTTAGAGTTAAAAATAAAATACACTTTGAATTAACGCTTATATTCAACTACAATCTTGTGTCCAAACTTGACAAGGACCCGAGGCCTGAAGTCGTGAGCAACAATGACATCGAACGTGTTATATTAAACTTCGGCAAATGTCAAGTGAGTCTCTCGCAGATACAATGTACGGACCACAATGTATCTGTAACCTGATTGTATCAACACGCAAAGCCTTTCATATTCTCGCTGACGCAATAATAGCTACTAGCGGCGCGCTCTGCAGTTAAAATACGACCGTAATTCATATTGCCAAAGGATAACTTTACATTGTCATTTTTATTAACATAGAATATACGAAAATTAAGCTTTCTGCACTTTTTTTCTGTGTATATTTTATCTGTATTAAAACTCAAAGTACATGACTATATAATTCATAAAAAGGCCAAAGGAGAACTACACCGTAATAACTCTCTAGTGACTGCAATTCTGATTCTCAATTGTATTGTATAATGAATTGGAGGAACATTCCATTTATGAAATTTAAACGTTTTGCTCATTCTACGTTGTATTCAACTAGTGTTGTAATGTGTATTCTTTGTCAACTTTTATTTATCTTGTAATCAGCCAGGTACAGAAACGATTATTAAATATAAACACTACTACTATACTACTACTAAAATAAATGGATTTATCTCCAATTATCTGTCTCTCAACTTAACAATGACAGCAAGATATTCTATCTAAACATTACGTTCATACACATCTTCGAAAAAAAACCCGAATGCAACAATATTGCTGAGTAAAAGCGATAAAAAGTAAATACAAGTGTGTTTGTTCATCTATCTTCCACGGCATAACGCAAAATCCATACGGTATCATTTTTGGCGTGGGGATAGTTGCAAGGACGGACATTGCCACAGGCCACTTTTCATCTCGAAGAAATTTCTCATTTTAATCCGAATACGATGTACAATTCAGCCAAATTAAATAAAGTGTTTAACAACAAAGCGTTGCCTAGCAACCAATGACAAAAAAACAACTTTTTCATTGCTATTCAATTTTCACACGCAGGTAAAGATAAGACAACATGTTAGGCTAAATGTTTTTTTTTTTATCTTAATTGAATCCATGCGAAGCCGGGGCGTGACGGTAGTATGCCATGTCTAGTTTTCTTATGGGAACGCTAGAGCTGGCCAGCAACACGATCCGCGAGATAGAATTTCATCGTGATCGGCAACCGGTGATCTGATAATGAAACTGCATTGCATTGAATTGAACCGTTAACGTAACAGATAATAAAATGAACCGTGAATAACAGATAATTAATGCATTGATTTTTTATGTAAACAGCCATCATACAAGCTGCCTGTTGTGAAGTGGTCAGCGCCGTCCATTGACATCAGTAACACAGTAAACATCACCATGGGGATTATCAGATATTTTTGGCCCGAGGAGGACAAAGCCATATTGAATATGAATTTTATGAACTAGCTGTGACCTGCGCGCGTTGCTACGCCAAAAACTAAAATAAGGTAATCACAGTGGCGTCATCTGTCAAAAATGTATGGGACCAACTCAGAAACCTTCTTGGGCTCATACACGACAACTTTGCTAAGGATCATCTCATGATCAAATGTATAGTTTACGATTCATGGATTAGGAGACATCCATGGGTGGCAGCTGCATGGGTCATGGGTGTCATCGATGCATTAACAGTTATTAAACGAAAGGAAAAAAAAATAATTCGAAGACGGAAAGCAACTTTGCAGTAAATTAAATAGCTACTTTTCACCAGACCCAAAAAAGTTCAGAAAAATTTCATAACTTTTGATCCATCCACGCTATTAACTACATTTTTGGAACAGAGTTTTCATGAAGTCTGCCACAGTTATAAATAGAAGTAAAAATGCCTCCAAATCTCTTGTTTTTTACTTACTTACAACAAATATATTATAGAAAAATGAATTACGTACGACGTACGTAATTTTTTGTTCATCGTACAAATATGAGACCTAGATGAATCAACGCATTTGTTCCTGATTCCAACGTTATAAATCATATTCGGTATTTTGGCTACTTACAGCAAAATTTCATTCAATCTTCCATTATAGCATTATTATACAGAATGAAAGAATAGACAATATTTTAAGTATATATATTTCTGATCTATGTTATTGTGTATTAATGTGTCCTCCTACCAAAGGTTGTCTGGAAGAGATCGCTCTATAGCGACTGGACCGCCGTTTGTACTACTCAATGTATCTACAGTACATAATTTTAATAGTGTGTGTATGGAGTGTTCAATAAAGAGTATTCTATTCTAAAGTCAGGCTTTTAATCTGTGCATTAAGACGCATTTGCGCGGAACCGTTGACACAAACGTTAACGCAAAACCGAGGTTAAATTACAAGTTAGTTATTACTCAGACCAAGCGAATGTCTATTGCTAGATAAGAGAGTCTAAGATCACGACCGATCAATTCTGTAATCTATGAAATACCGATCAACATTACACCTAATTCCCTCTTGACACCTATAATCTTATCAGTGAACTAAACACGTTAATTAGTATTAAGACGCATTTGAGTCACTCGTAGCCCGGTATCTTGTGTCGATCCTAAACCACCTATTCACATACAATACTATGATGTATCACAGTAAAATATAAAGAAAGGATCCATTGTTCGTATTCCCATCTTTGTCTTTGGCATTGTTCAAGAAACTAGAGTGAAGGAGATAGGAATATAGACAATCTTTTTATCCTATTTTACATTGAGATGTCACAATATTGTTTGTGAATACATGAGTAAGTGATCGAAGACGTTAAGCAACAGTGTGTGCGGTCAATTGTTGGATGGGTGGACAGTGACAAAGTATCTTGAGCTCTTCCGTGCTTCGGAAGGCACATAAAGCCATTGGTCCCGGTTATAATTAGACAGTAGTCATTAAGTCATGTCGGAAGGTCTTCGTCACAATCCATAACTGTCCCACTCTCAGTCAGTCTGTCAGACTCTGCTCGATCTCCGCTAAGAATGTGAAGAACATTATGAAGAACTCTTAGTTGTGCAGGTCCTCACGATATATTCCTTTACGGAAGCAAGTGATAATTTACTTGTAACAAGCACATCATTTCTTTTAAATAAGATTTGTCTAGGGTTCGATCTCACTCTCCCACGTTCAGAGAACCGACGTTCGAACCACTAGGCTATCTCTGCTGTAAGAAGGTCTTCGGGCGGCATAAAAACTACCAACACTTGAGTTGGCCACTAAACTCTCCGCCAATAGGGAGGTGATCGGTGTATGCATTAGGCTTTTCCGCTATGAGGACTTAGTGGGTCATTAATAGATTGAAAGCAGTCGACGCATAATGATTTGCCTATTAACTATTTCCCAATTGATCGGTTTTGCGCGATCCAATTAACAGAATGTCCGGTATTATGGATTATGGCTTAGGGTAAATGTCTATATAGAAAATATAGGCCTATGTAAACGAAAACATGGAGATTAGGAAACATGATCCGCGGCCGAAAATAACGTAAGACTTTAGACCCTTGTTTACGGAAGTTCATGTTACATGTGACCTGGTATAATGATATACTACGAAAGATCCTTTGAAATGTAATTATGTAAACTAGATGAAGCCCGGAGCCCGCCCGCGTGTGGAGAAAGAACAGCAATAAAAAGGTTGTCAGTTGTTGCTAGTTGCGTTTTATCAATTGTTGCCAGGGTACATTTCCATGTGAAATAATTCCTTTAATTTGGATGAAATATACATCGTAATGTATTAACTCCATAAAAAGAGACGTCGTGGTAC
>DWPA01007504.1:0-10290 GCA_018251375.1 Calpodes ethlius | reverse complement strand
TAATAATACGCACATAACTTTTATTGAAAATTAGAGGTGCGCGCAGGATTCGAACTCACGCCCCCACGTCTGGGAGACCAACGTTCGAACCACTAGGTTATCACTGCTTACTAAAGTTGATGTGTAAGCAAACGAAGATCGAAATGATGACTACTTTCTTGACAGCAGTGGCTTTCATTGGTTTAGTTTTGATAGCAACTTGACGGAAGACTTCACAGGGTCAAATTCTAACAATGTGTCTACCAGTGTAAGCACGGACCATCTTGCCTATTCCTTATAACTGCAACCTTATAAGCAATTTGTAATAGTGATGATATAGCGAATTCAGAAATGTATAAATTACCTGCACTAACATGAGACGTCTATTTCTGAAAGAAATCGCGTGGAACGGAAATCCGTAGATCCGGTGCATAGGTATTAAACATTAAGATTACTTAATCTAATGCTTAGCCTGCGTGAATAATTCTCGTCGGTAACAACGAACAAGTGATGTGTCATTAAAATAAGAAGCGTTTCTCATGTCAATTATGCGTAAAGATTCGATAATAGTTCAACGTAAGCACTCACAGAAATATCATCGTAATCAAAACGTGACTTCATTGCCTAATTTTAAGATTACTGGACGCGACTGAGAAAAATTTGCTAATTTCACTAAACATTTAAATTGTTTACGTATGAAAAAATACTGTAATAGAGTAGCTTGGGGACTACGATATCAGTTATTTTCTTAGAAGTTTTTATTTTACTTGCAATATTACTTTGTTAGTATATTCGTTTGAGTCTAATCTTTTAGTCTAAATTAGATGTAGGCTATTTTTTATCTTACGAAGTTGAAATATAACACATTTACTTAATTTTGACGATAATTAATTTTTATAATAAGCATGATCCGATAATATACGTTGTTTGGTTCCAGACCAGAGAACTCCTGAGTTGTAAACATCACAGTCGCTAACTACTTTGCACTACGAAGTACGGTATTACTTTTTATATTTTTACTTAATCTTTAATCATGGTAATGCTTATAGTCCATTGTTATAATTGTAGCTAAGCATTGCTAGGAATTATTGTGCTATGGAGAAAGCCCTAAATAAAAAAGAATACAGGAACTGGGTTATGAAATGTTATTCAGGCATTCTCGTTCTCGGAAGGGATGCCACATGCTTGTTTTTGACCGCGAATACCTTAAGTGTTGCTGATGTCCATTTCTCGTCTGTTCGTCGGATATTTACGTAAAAAAAGCCACCGATGAGTTAGAACCAACGAATTTTTTTTTATTTAATTCGGACCACTTCCTAGGAACTGGTTGACTCAAGCTTATTAGTCGAACCAGTTTTTCATGATAACTTTTGTTTCTAATGTATTTCCGATGGCATATGATATTCTTCAGAAAAATTTAAAAGATTTCTTCCAAAGCCTGAGTTGTATTGGTGATTTTGATGTTGCCTTTTTCCCTAGATCGTGAGTTTCATCTACTATTTGTCAGCCTTTTCTGAATATAAAAGTAATTTGAATCTACTAGTACAATAATAAATTACGCCCTACATATAGTGTTTCAAATATACTAAATCTGCCACTTCCTAATTAATTTATCTTTACTTGTAAACCATTAGTCATATTACGTACCTTGTGAATGTTACTGTGAGTTACTTCTGATTAATGATCTTACTAAGTATGAAATGGAGTTAATATTTCACAATTGCACATTGTAACTCCACTATTATCCATTTGTATTCGGTGCCTTTAATAATAACACGATTATACCTTATTGTGCATGTGATTTGTTGAGAATATGCTGTATACCTAGCTGTATACAGGTAGTACATGACAGCATATTGTATATTGTATTATAATAATTATATATAGCGGCCAGTATTCACTTACGTGTGTCACACGTAATTTTATCCGTGTATTTCAGTCAAATAATTCTACTTTAGTGGTTAATTTATGAGTGATATAAAGAAAATATTACTGCCAAAGACAGTCCAATTCCTCACGAACACTTCTCAAATTATTTCAATCTACGTAACGATCATTACATGAAGTTAATAAAAGACAGTCGAGTAGTAAATATCATTAAGGACAAGTATATGAAAGTTCATTTATTCACTTTGCTTTATGCCGAGAACTTTTACTGGCGCCAAATAATAGAATAGTGATAAAACTCCGTTGTTTGTCATCCCACCCCTGTTTACTCTGGTACTGGCAGGTTTGTTTTGACTTTCCTCGACGTGCCGGCGCCGTACAAACAATGGTGATGAATCGCTTTTCGCAATCGAGATCACGTATACTTGTAGGTATTATGTTAATAAGTAGAACACTCACGCGTTTTGACTAATTTCACTTTTTCATGTTAATTGTGCACTTTGTTGTAAGCGTAAAGTGATTTATATCTTTTATATTAAACAATTAGTTAGGCGACTTCGCTTTGCTTCAGGATTTTTTAATTAAGTACAAGCAAAGAAAGATACAATAACTGATATTAATTTCATTAGATGTATATTTAAAGTAAATATTATGCAATAGATCCACAAACGCAATGAAAACATTAGGTATCTAACTAGTAAGTTTTTCATAAATTCCCAAAATAGTAATAATTAAAATATTAACTTTTACCGGTTATACCGCGAGAATAAATTCATTTTCCGGGATGCAATCTATCTTAGATAAACGATCGTGACATAAGTTACAAATCTCAAATATTATCTAAAACTCTTTACTATTTTCTCTGTAATACTCGCACTAACTCACACACAAAAAATAAGCTCTTAAGTCGACAGTAAACATTGGATTCGATTATGTATTTAAAAATACATAATTACAATTACAATCCATTGTACAAATTTATTCCAATCCATTGTAAGGATTTATTCCGGTTACAGTATTGTCTTTTTAGTATGTAGATTACTGGTACATATATTTTTCGATAGTATCATGTTTAAAAATGTGTGGTAAATATGACTCGGTTAGTGTTGATTCTTATATCTACTTATAATTAAATTATTTATCTCCAAAACAATGTTATTACGTCAAACAATAACATAAACATCCATTCATTTTGTTAGTAGCTTGTTGACGTAAAGTTTGTAACGTAAATATTTTATTATGTAAATGGTAGTAATTTTATCCACCTGTTACATTTTGTTACTCGTCAAAACGTATTCGTAATTATTCATGAACGTGAGTATTTCCAGTTTTACCGATTACTTCATCTATATCTTGTGATGGTGCAATTTTTTTGTAAGCGTCGCCGGTACTTCGTAACTGTCCATTTTCTGTGACGTAGGCTGTAAGACTCACGTTACAACTAACTTGTAACCAACGTGAGTGACGTGTAGAGTTAATTAAATAGTTTCGTGTGAGAAGACTCAAGGAAACTCAGTGAACAGTGATGCTTCACTTATTAGAATTGTTCATTAAGAAGTTACTTTATTTATATAGTCTAATAAAAAAACCGGCCAAGTGTGTGTGGGAGCATGCGAAACCTAGGGTTCTGTAGTTGAGGTCGCTTATTATTCAATAAGTTAAAAAAATGTCCTATACTCAAGCACTGATTATTAAGAAATATTCCTCCTCACATTAAGTAGTAAGGAGATATTCTGAATAAAATAAAATCAGATTTTTTTCTACTAACCTTTTCTTACGGATCCTCAAAATATGGTCTTAGTTGTCAATTCAACGCTTCTCAATTTCTTTTAAAGATGCGTAAAAATCGGTTCAGTTATTTCAGAAATTAGCAGAGACAAACTAATAGACAGAGTGAGAGAGAAATATGTTAAAATAATCCGTGCATCGGGTTTGGTTAATGTGCAATAACGATATGTGATTTAAAAAAACAATAATTAAAAATCACGGACAGACACTTTAATACTATTTAGTTATATATATGTAAATAATGTGTAGATTAAAGGTCGGAATTCCCGAAAATATTACTGTACTTATCCATTTATATTTAACAAAACGGCTATTTACGTATAATCATGACTTTAATTTTAAAACTGATCGACATTATTCAATTGTTTAATCCCTAGCACGTGCACTTTTAGCATGTGAAGTGCAAAATTTCCATAAATCCTTCCTTAGTGGTTGCATTCTTCAAAAAGAGGATCTACTGTCATATCTTCAAGCCGTATATAGGCTTTTTGTCTCGGCGTTAATCTGTCAATCAGAACTAACAATTTTAAATATTATGTAGAGTAATTACCATTCAAGATATAACAATTAACTGATATATACACGTGATCACACATTCAGTATTTTTTAATACAGATTAATTTGAAAAGTGAATACCAAATGCTATTAAGACATTTACATTTTTGTTGCCTTGAAGAAATATTGTCCTGAATGGCAAATAGTTTATTATTTTAAAACAAAAAAGTATGTCATGGGCTCAGGCGCATATTGAGGTTGCACAAATAAAATATAAACCCTGTACAACTGTCCATTGACGTATACCCACGTACGTGTGAATACACAATGAAATTTGTATTTGCTCATGAAATACAATGGAACGATACTTGCAATTTTATTTGAATAAATCCAATTATTGTAAGACGTAACGTATTGTAACAGTTCAATTTTATTATTTTCACAATTAACGGGATAAATTATGTAACTAGTTTATACGTTTTTTTGAGGAAAATTGCATAGTAAAAGTATTCAAATTTTCTGGTATTCATACTTAAAGAAATATTATATTTAGCTTCATGGAATCTTATTTTAATGTACTTTTAATTACATATATAATAAACTAAGTCACGATTCGTTGCAAATGAAATGAAAGCAAATAAACTAATTTTACATTGTTATCGAAGCAATAAAAAAATACCACATTTATGTGTCACTAACAAGAAAAAGTTTTTGTTTGCACATTGGATGGATGAAGCTCTTAAATTCCCATAAAGCATCTGTTCACACGTGCGATTGCAACACGACAGAATGTCGCACAACGATGTTTGTCGCAAATTTGTACAAAAATGCAATTTTATTCGCAGAACATATTACAGTCTAAGAATATGACATCGCTGCGATATAGGAAAACATGTGCAGATAAATCTAAGTCTAATGTTTTCTTTTTCAAACTTCTCTAGTAGATCAAAAGAGAGCCGCATATGATAGACACACACACAAATACAGACACAAATAGCACCATTTGTTCATCCAATTTATATGGATAATGTACAGAACTTTAAATCAAATAGTTATTGGCCTACTACGTTGTCATCTAAATAGTTCTTAATCGAACACCAGGTGGCCAGTCTGATGCTAATTCTAGTCAATAAAAATAAATAATATTCTTTTATAAAGTCTATCATGATACACGTGTAGGTTCTACTTTAAATACATTTTCAAAATTATAGTCAAAACACATATAAATTTAATTAAATATGAAAAATGGCAGACGTAAAATAGATATCAGTAGACATAAATACTTAAACAAATTTGATAATAACATTAAGATTTGCGATACAATTATAATATTTTAAATAATTAAGATAAAATAAGATAAGATTAAATGAACAAAAAGTTACAATGTCATTATGTACCTTTGTCAAATGATAAAATGATTTTAATTATATTATTACTAGCTAACCCGGCAAAAATTTTTTTGATTTATATTATTATTTCTGATAATAATAAATTTTAATAAAAATAATTGCCATAAGCTCAGGGCAATTTAAATCGAAATAGATTAAAAAACATTCACAAAAAAGGCGATAATTAATCAATTATCGAACGGGATGATTGAATTACTAAAACGGCTAATAAAAATTGGGGTTGGTGATAGAAGGATGAAAAAATAGGGACGTGTGTATTTAAAAAAAAATATCTAAAAATTAAAAAAAAAATTGGATGGAGAATCCTTATCACTTAGGGGTATGAAAAATAGATAGTATAGTATAGTACAGATTCTCAGACCTACTGAATATGAAAATAAAATTTCATAAAAATCAGTCTAGCCGTTACGGAGGAGTACGATAACTAACATAGTGTGTGACACGTGAATTTTGTACATAAGATTTATTGTGATGTTAAATACATGATACCTATCACTGTTAGTATAAATAATAATGAGAGAAGTTAGCAAAAGTAGCACTAACACAAGTTTGGCCTAATTACTTTTATTGCTGTCATTAATACAAAATTAATGTGCGTATCACATCAAAAACTTTTTCTACTTTAACACAATATAATTGACGATAAATTCTAGTCGACAACTATCACTATTCAATCTGAAAAAAAAACTGCTTCTATTATAATTTGAATTCAGAACAGTATACTGAGCAGAGTCTGTAGTGTGCAAAATAAAAAAAAAAATGACAAAACTGTAACGAAAGTTAGAGATATTAGAGATTTATAAGTGACTGCATCCATCAACACTAATTCAATCCCCATGCTATGGTCCAGTTTAACACCGAAGAAGGGCTATATTATTCTTGTGGAAGTCATCAAAAATACTCTCCAGCAATTTATACTTATTCAGATTTACTTAAAACCGTTTACCATCTGTTTTCCTTTGCCTTATTTTATTTCATTTAAACGATGTACGTGACTAGAAAGCTAATAGAAATACCACACGCAACTGAATGTCAGCGGTAGAAAATATTGTATGGCTTGATCGGTTTGTTCACATAAGTACTAGGTAGTCCTAGTCCTGTCTAGGGTGTATTTTACGACCTCGATTCAGTTCAAAATAGGCTTACTACGGTCTTTTAATTACCCAATCAAGCGTTCATTCAAATAGGTATATTATTATTAGTATTCAAATAAGTAAAAATAAACTTACAAAAGCATTCGTATATTTTAGTGGATATAAAACAAGATTTGTGTCTCTTTTAACTACTTTATGTTATAAATAATCTACTTTGGTCTGATATCAACAGAATGATTGAAAGGAGATTCTGTTGCACATTATATTGTACGCACATACAAATGTCTTTATAAACTCTTTTTTTAAAAAAGTTTAATTATATAAATTTATACTTCAACGCACCATGGAAACGAATATTTTTAAAATCTTGAACAGAGATTTATAAAAAAATCGTTCGAGCAGAAAGAAAAATCTTATTAAATTCTTTTCGATTGGTATTTTCCAATGAAAATCTTATTATGTTCATACCGATTATATATTTTTTCTAGTTATTTCTAAATACTGGAAATAGACATTTGCACATGAGATTTTTAAACATCTTATGATCTAAGGAAGGATCTTTCTTGAGAACATAAACAAAAGTCATTCTTGTTTATTAGTGTTGTGATATAATATAATTATCATGTTTATGAGGGACGTCAATGATAGATATAATTAAATAAGCCCAACGCTGGCAAGCACAAACAGCAATCACGCGACACGAAGTAAATTACAGTCGAAATTTCTTATTCAATCAAAACATACTTCTATTAAAATACTATAGTGTATAAAAATGTTAAGTCGATTATGTACTTATCGAGTTTTACGACAACAAACATACGTAAGGTGAATTTGTATACATTATGCTGCAAGGGGTACAGGCCACATTCCACGCTGGCTAAGTGATACTTTTGAGAACATTATGGAGAACCATCAGGAGTGCAGTTCCCCACCATGTTTTCTTTCACCGAATATTTATTTTTTCACTTTCAGTTCATATAATTTCATCATGTGATTCAAACTTGGGTATAAAAGAACGCGGCTCCATTATATTAATATGGAACATCGTACGAACATAACAAGGAATCGGTCATTGACTACGGACGGTCCTTTTTGCTGAATAGAATGTAATCCAATCCCAGGTTCCGAATGTTGAACTCGCTAACTGCTGAGTAATAGACACATGAGCTTTATCGGTATTGTTTATGTACACTCACCGGTGTTGTGTTGATTCGCCGGATAGCATGGCATAAGGTATTTAGATCGATTCATGAAAATAGAACTTCAATCTCTTACTCTACTGTTTCTTATATCTCTATCTCTCTCTACTACTATATCATATATCTCCTGTCGTCTTTACTTTTTCATAAAGTTAGCTAGTAAAGGAGTCCACTAATCAATAATATAAGTATTCATTAAATAATGAAATTATTTCGAATTAGTTTAATATAATAAGGATATCAGATGAATTCGTACAGCACCAAATGGTAGAATAAGCGAAGATGATTTTGTTACGAAAAGCTTATTCTCACAAATAAACTATTTGATAGAATTTGTTTTGATTTTATCGTAAATGACGTCATATTCTTCTGCAAAAATCAAGACGTTACTTAGGCGTTCCATCACAACAAAAGAAAGAATCTAAGAAGTGGAAGCTTAAGCGCTGATTATTACAGAACAGTAATTTAATAATTTTCTTTTTGGATCATGTTATTTGAAGATAAATATGAGACAAGCATAAATCGATCTCACATAGATAATCTTAATATTAAATATAAATTTACTCTATCTATATTCTTGAATATTTTTCCCATTAAATTATATTTTTTTATCTGTATCTAATTAAGCGTATCTTTCAAAATAATGGGATGTGTAGGCGTGGAGGTAATAGTACTATTTATAAGCTGTTATTATTATTTAAGAAGATATTTTTAGACACAAGGTCGGATATTCAAAACTAGATAAGGGCTTATGCCAAGTATTCTGATTCTATTGTGTTAATATGGCATGTTTTAATTGAATGATAATTTATTAATATATTATTAGTAATATCATTAATTATAGTAATAGTTATATTTCGGATAATATACGTAAATAACACTATTTAGAATACTACTAATGAAAATGAAACACCCAGTTGACATTTGTTAAAGATCGCCTGGATATTAAAATCTTAATTTAATATTATAGAATATTTATATTGACTCTTTTATATTGCTAGTAAAAGAAGATTTTTTGGCATTTAAAACTGTATGCAATGTAAAAGATAACAAAAGAAAAATTACAATATTACAAATATTCCTAATTAAAGCAACACTACAAAAATTCCCTAACGATTGTGAAACCAAAACATTTACAAAGGTGACGATTTTTTTTTATTCTTTTACAATTACAATTGTTTACAATAAGTTAAGATTATCTTTAAATTTAAATTTCTTCCCACGTCATTGAATGTTACTTAATGTAATTGAAAGAATTTTAATGTAAAAATCTGAGTATGTCGCGTTTATGCTTTAACAGGTATTAATAACATTTTACACTTAAGTAAATGTATTTTTAATGCCCGATAAAAGGTTTACCATCTTTTTCTTTTATAATATCCATCCTGTAACTCTTTAACGATTTAATAGAATGTAAATGGTTTTGTTTTGTTGGTTACTCTTGTAAAAGTTGTAAGTAAGTAGTGTACAAACTTATTAAACATATATTAATAAGTTTAAAAAGTATTGAACTGTACGGATTGAATGTTTATTATAAATTACGAGACCAGCAATTCTGCGATAACACATACAATTATTAAAAAACGAAATTATTGAAAGATAATAATGGCACCATTTAATGATCGGTATCCGGTCTGAACCGGATTATAATAAACGCATTTATGTTTGTTTAGTCACTCTCGAATATTTACAGCTAGTTGCAGAAATGAACTTTAAATATTTAACACTACTTTAAATACTATTGTTTGATTATATTGTTGCACAGAACAACATTAGACCATATTTTAATAAACCATTAACGGAGTGTCAAACTGAAATGTCACTTGATATTGTTAACATGTAGGTAACGTCATTCATTAATAAGGATTCGTTAGAGGCAATACCTCCCTTCTGAATTGACGTTTTAATGAACTGGCTATTAATTTAAAATAAATAATGCTACTCCCGGGACGTTACGCGGGTGCCATGGACAAAAAGATAAGAACACACACACCCAGAATGAGAACGGAAATTTGAACACATCATTAACATTTTTGGCTTGCCTGGTCCATGAGTGGTAGTCCATGGCGGTGTTAGCATTAACATAGCATTGAACATCAAATGGATCGCTAATTTGGTTGTTGTCCATATAAAATCTAAATAAAATTAAAAAGTCTCGCATCTCTAAAAGTTGTTATAGTGAAATGAGAACTCCTATTATTGAACAAATTAATATTCTTATTTAAATCGGTTATTCTGGTCTTTACACGTTTTAAAAATATAGAGTAAAGGGTCATCGGACTTTCTAGTGTGATATGATAAAAGGAAGAAGAGGCCGCGACACTATTTTCTAGCAAAAGTTGTTATATCTCACAAGTATGTCAAGCAGAGCACTAGATGCTGGAACCGAGACTCTTTCAAATACTTTTTTACTGTTTTGTCTTTGAAGAGGTGTGACTG
>DWPA01007503.1:0-10290 GCA_018251375.1 Calpodes ethlius | reverse complement strand
GAGAGCGTATAGAAAGTTACGGCAGAATTTTAAAGTAATACAAATGAAAGTTGATAAATTGATCAATAAGAAACTTTTAGATAGATTTCTAAACTTTTTTGTTTCATTATACTAACGACAATCGATGTTATTTAACTTAATCGCTTACTTTTGATTAACATATTCTCTACAATATAGTACCACACATTTAATTTGTACACATTTGCGACAATTTCTGTAAAATAGTACGTAATCCTTGAACAATTATCACTAATGTCATCTGAATTAGTTTGGCAGTATTGTACCTATTCTATATACCGAACTGTTCAATAAATTAAATTATAGTCAGTTTGCTGACTCCTAACGTTTACCAGTGTATGCATCGGAAAGAGAATTGGATAATACATCCGACCGTAAACCGATCGTACACAAGGCACGTGCTTGCAGTTTGTTTGCTTTGTACGGAAGTCGCCGGTGAAAGACTCGTGCCGTCAAAGATCAGAAATGGGAAAGATAAGCAACTTTTATTTTCGCTTTTTATTTACACTCTGCGATGGCAAACGAACAGGAACTCGCGGTTAACTTCCGCTCCCGTGACATTTTGCCGAGTTGACGATAGCACAAATGAAATTAAGCTTTTCACTGGCTTTACTGTAGGTATATTAAAATTTGGAGTGGTTATTTGTCTTTGTTCTTACTTTTTAATAAGTTTTATAATAATATCCTCGTTTCGCTTCGGGAGTTAAAGGATTTGGAAATCGTAATGTGGTAAGGGGCTTCATCTCGAGTTCAGGTCAACCTCCCCTGTTTCTGGTGGACCTTAAACATCATGAGGTTGAAATCTTCACCACCTAGCTTTAGCTATTTTGTCATTGTATTTGGTCGCAGAGTTAGAGAGTCAGAAATAAAGTGGCTTTCTACACATTTTTAGACCATTAAAGTATCGGTGATACCTTTGCTATTACTGATGTCTATGGGCGATTATGGCCACCTACCATTGAAACGGCTAGTCTACTCGTTTCTCGACTATTTACAAAAAAAGAAAGAAATAGGTCCAAAATCAAATAGGTTTCTGATATTTTTTAATTTGATTAACTATTTAAGTCATTAGCATTATTTCTGTTGGAGACTGAGATAGAAAGTTTTTCCATATTAAGACTACGGCTCCAGGACCTAGGAGGAATGTTTTGATACGGGAAACTAGTCTAGGACCCCTTGCTGTGGAGGCTCAATCGCTATGAACGCGGTTGACAGTACAACAGGGTCGTTAATAATATAAATCGGAATTACATTAAATTTTGATTGACCATTGTCCTCTAGTGTGTTTAAAATGTATGTCTCAATCATTCTTTAAAAATAGACAGTGTGACAAAAAGACAAACAGATAGAGTTCTAAGCGATAGTATATGTATTCCGTCTAGTTTGATGTACGGAATTCTAAGTAGCATACTAATTGATAAAGGATAAAGGAGGAATACTAATACAATAATCCAAGAACACACGCTACCTAACCACTCCTTTTTCCATTAAAAGACAAACATTTTTCTCTAGAAATTATAAGAACTTTCCAGAACTTACCGTATCTCACCTTAAGTAAATATGTCTATTTTTGCTCGGATCGCTTTTACGAAGCTAGCCTTGGAGATAATAGTGAAAATGCTTCCTCTGCCCAAGTCATGCGGGATTATTTACCTGTATCTGATTCTTTGTCTATTTTCGCTCCACAAACTCCGCTTTATTTACCTTGGGCGATTGGTTCATTCTGCCATAACAAATGAAACGGAGATATTACTCGTTTGTTCGGATTAGCTTCTTCACAAAACAATCTCGTTGGCGATTTCTTCTTACGCGACTACGGCGTAGCGGTGATTGCGAGTTTGCTTGTTATTTGCTTGCTGTTTAGAGATAATACATTTTTAGCTAATGAGGTCTTAGCTTACTAGCACGAAATTAATTTGCATTGTGGTTCACAGTATGCTTAGGCTTAATTACTGTACTAAGCGATACTGTTAGATCAATACGGCTTAACGTATTTTGTTCATTTACTAAGATTGAACTATGTCTAATAGATTAATACCATACCGGAAAGGTCCACAATACCTTCCATTATTAGTCAAAATTACTAAGTCATAAGTAATGTAGCTAATCTCCTTCATTAATTTTAATTAATTGTGCTAAATGATTGTCCTTTCGATAAGTGTGAGTGTAAGAAAAAAATCAGCTTTCTAGCTCCAACTTTTGGGCTTGATTTTTATATGTAAGTGACTCAGCCAGGATATTTAGCCAAAGAAAATTATTTATGAAATGGTGCTAAATTCAAATAAGCCTTGATTAAAAGAATTACGGTTGAATTTCGACCGCAGCGCTGTTCTAATAATATTTTGTAGGAGTGAAGTACGAGTAATAATGATTATAAACATTTGGTAGATAATACAGCGAACCCAATTAAGGCATAGACATGAAGAGCCGTATGGCGCAATGGTTGCCTTATCGGACAGCCATTAGTAGGATCGTGTATTCAATTTTCAGCGGGACAGAAATTTGAGTGATTAGTTTAAATTCCTGTAGTCATTCTGGGTGTGTGTTTATTTATTTAACCTTTATTGTCCACAATAAAAATATCAGGTACAAATGGCGAGATTAATACTCAATGCATTCTCTACCAGCTAACCGAGTGTGTTTGGTTTTGTTTTTTGTCAGGGACAGGAAACCTAGTGTACTGCTTTGAATTTGTAGCGTTATTTATTTATTAAACGAAGTTGACTTTTTATTAGTTTTACCCAAAATATTACATGAACAAAGCCCGCCATGTTTTTTTAATAAATCGCCTATTGCAAAGTTATTTCATTTCGGAGGTTCCACCTGCCGTGTTCCGTCGATCTCAACTTAGCTTTGTTTACGCACGTATTGGTTTTACTTTGTTCGAGTCAGCTATTTGTTTTAAAACTCAATGACGGTTCAGCAAACATTCATCCAAAATAGCATGCAGCTTGGGGGTATTAAATGAGTGAAAAGTGTGCTTAGTGAGTTTTGATATGTGGAAGGAACCTTTAATTGTTGAAGTTAAGTTAGCCTTCATTTGGCGAAGGAGATAAAGACCAAGTTCCTTTCGTTTAATTACTATAATTTATACGACTGTTATCATAATTCTATGTATTAATTACTATGTACAATGAATCAAGTCAATTACCCAACATCTATTAAACTCATAGTGTTTTTTATTATTTTACATATTAACTTAACCAAAGATTAAGGTTGGATAGATAATTTAAATCTGATGTTATATATTAAGAAAATTCGTATGTACATGTGCATGGTGCAGCATTTTCTACGGCTGGTTACAATCCTATCATCATAAGTCAACCGTGAAATGTGTAAGAATGTTCAATTTAAAATCATGAGAATATTAATATTTGTTTATGGCGATCATGAAATACAGGCCATTCTATTGGTGTCTATTAGAATTAGTGAAGATTAAATACAAAACAGTTGATAAATTCGCTTTAGATATATTGAATTTGAACAACTTTTTATAAACAACAGGTAGATAGTTCGATTGTCAGCATTAATCACCATCAATAGACAATATAACGCCAAGAATGATATCGACTCTGACTGCCAAGCATAAATTTAACGTATGAAAAATGTCAGATCATAATAAATGTATGAAGACATAATCTGTTGTGTTGTTACAATAAAATTCCACTTTTCACGTTAAAGTATTATAGTCCCGACATTGACATATTCTGCACACCGGTCACTGCATTTTACAGGGTAGTAGGTAAGTACCTACATCAAGAGCGTGACAAACGTCTTGGTCTATAATGTAGTTTCTTACAAAACCTATTAAATTTAAAATAAATAAATTGTTATATTGTGTTTTTGTGAAAATAAGTATTATAGCGGCCAACAGAATACTTGTTTTTCTTTCATGAAATCAGTTCTTTGGAATAGGATATTTCTGGTTAATAATACACGTAAGAAGGCTGTACGTTTTTTAATATGTTTATATCATAGCCGTCATATTTGTTCATCACGTAAAATGTGTCCGAAATTAAACCTTATTAGTTTGTTAAAGCGAGCGTCAGTGAATTTCCAGAATGCAGTTCCGCTATAAATCTGGTCAAAGTGATAACTTTTGTGCGAATTCCGAACGGTCGGAGACGTGCGACAGACAACGTCGTGAAAAATGTTCTTAGCTAGAAAGTGTGCATAGTTACTTTAAAACTCATTATTTAATACCAATAACTTTTTAAATGTAACTTTAGGAAACATCAAGTTCAACATAGTACTGAAAAATGTCATTAAGAAATTACAATGGAGTGTCGCAAACATATGTTTAAATTATCTTTTATCTACCCTTTATTGTCTGTTACCTAGTACCTAATATATTTTCTCAAACTAAACTAATATTTGTTACTACATCAAATTTGTTTACACGTGATTGGAGTATTAATTTTAGCAGAAACATTCTAGAAATGAAATCATTTTAAGGCGACTGATACTCCGAACCTGGCAGTGTCAAACTTGAATAAAGAAGTCACACTGTTTCAGTGGTAATTTAATGTAAATTCTGCTTATTTTCGACCACAAATGAATAAATGTGGTTTTGGGAAATGGAATTATATTCAATGTTTTCATTGTTTTTATTGTGTTGATCGTGGTTTGCACCTTTAGTGTTTTCTTTATCTAACTTCTTATACATACGTTCGTAATAAATTTGCACAAGTTAACATTTAGTGTTATATAATATAGATATGTATGTAGCTCGTATTAGATAATAATTATATTTACTCGAATCTATACTGTAAGTAATATGTAACAAGGCAATATAAAAACATTAAACATTTTTGTTACAAAGCTTGACTTAAATACTGATTTGTTTTGACAAAATTCATTACAAATTATTAAAAAGATACGAATATGACAGAAAAAATCTATGAAACTTTTTCGTTGTACAAATACAAGAAAAACACTTACATGAATTCTGCACAAGAATTTTATCACAAATAACCCAGTATTCGTGATAACACATTCTCTATCACGTCTATAAAAGGCGTAAGGGTGTAATAGAGGGCTATAAATCGTTTAAAAATGTTGAAAGGCAATTTTGGTTGCAGGTGGGGGCGAATCAACGCTGATGTAGCCATCGGGCCCGTCACAATGGATCGCTGGGTTACGGCGGCGAGTGCGGCTTTAGCGTTCCTCCTCTACTATAACACGCTTGATGCCGGCTTCGTATACGATGACAGGTAACTTTAAAAACAGGCTTATTTTTAATAAAATTCACACAAAACTGTATATCGTCTCACTAATAAACAATACTAAATGGTGCATTACGATTCAGGTAAGTAAAAAAATTTGAATCTTCTGATTGTTGTATTTAGTTTGGTTTTTGCCAGTCAATATTCGACAAATGCGAACTGACATTCAGATATGATGATTGCATGTCCTATACTTTCAACGAGTAGTTCTTCATCCTTCCATCCATCCATAATTTGTGCCACTCAGATCGATCTTTAGCCTGAGTAGCTCTTTTGTGTATTATACTCGTATGTATATGTACTTGAATATAATTGGTCTTTTTACCAATTTCGAATTAAGATAAACTTTTACTATTGAAATTGATCTTGATAAGTACCATTCTGTGATAATACTTTGATACATGAAAAAAAATGTTTTTATGTTTTAGTATTGATAAAAAGCATTGGCATGTAATGAATATTTACGATGTAAGCTATTTAACAACAGATGGTGTTGAATACAACAAATATATGTAATAATATATCGAGGCGAAGCTTCACCCCCTCTCTGGTACAAAGTTAATGTATTTCTTAGTTTGTAGTCTCTTGTCAACCCTATATTTTTATTTTAAGACGTTCCTTCTCTTTCCATTCTTGGCCAGTAAGGCATCGATGCTGCCTTGATGTTACTGTATTCTGTGGGTCATCACTTACCACCAAGTTGCTTATCTGCTTTTCTAAAAAGTATCCCAAGTTAAATTGGTTTTTAATAGTAATAAATGTAGTTAAGTTTTCGCTATTCCATTAAATTTGTATGGTGCTGTAAGTCTGTATAATATACATGACTTTGCTAAACAGCGATCGGAAATATTATGAACTTTACGCATTACAATTTCACAAGTCATGGTGATTCTAACACATGTGGGCGTATATCATTATGTATTCCTCTTCAATACTCCGTCACATTTTAGTGAATATTCACATTGAAATACGTGCATAATCTAACTTCAATAAATGGTGAAAAAATATTTTATTCAGTAGAATAAATAGAACAAAGTAGAGTAGTACTTTACGCAGAAACTTCGTTTTAAATGTGACATCCGAGTTATTGATTGATTATACATTTAATAATTTCTTAACTATCTTGAATATAGATACAGATTAAAAGATCAATACGACTTCGAAAATTTGCTGTTACATTTTCACAAGAACACTCTTTAATGCAATACGTTTCCACATTAATCATCAAAAAATTAACCAATAAAGAATATGAATATGTATATAACCATGAAAACCGTGTAATTAAAGCTTAAAGATTGCAATTACACAAAACTATGTGATCCTAGTACGGGATCTATGTACCCAGAGAACTGTAGGTATTGTGTCCTTTTATACTAATAAAAACTATTATTATTAAGTATAATGAACAACTGAAAACAACGATTGAATGCAATGAAACATTTAAGAATAATATCATGTTAGTTGACCAATATTTATTACTAAAATATAACGAACAGCATAATCCAGTATACATAGTTAAATTTATGCAATGACCCGAGTGATAGTTTTAGTGACACATCACAGAGTTTAACGTTTACATAACCTAAGCATCTATAATATAGTAACTACGTTTTACGCTTAATTTTTAACGCCTCAAATGATTTCGAACGCATGAACGCTGACTTTGACACAAATTGAGTAGTTATAGCATATAGTGCTATATGTATTACACACACATAGTTTTGAATTTCTAGCGAAGTCAGAAATAAAAGTAATTTTTTATCAAAGTCCATTGTCTATATCTATTTATAACGTAGGTATGTACCAATATAGCTTTCATAATAAGTAGAAACAAGTCCGTTAAGCTATTATCTGTAAGTTATTTAGATCTGATAAAAGAAAGAAAGGATAAAAGTTACAGATTTCGTATTTTTTTTTGTTTTTATGCACCTTGAAACTTATTTCAAATCATAGCTTTCTAAGACTTCGGGCAATATCCTAGAGGTTATCATGTGTGACTAGGTGAATCAGTGTGACACAGATATCGATTTAGGTAATAATACAATAAAATATTAGATCTAGGTATTTGAAACATAATGCTTATTATAAATAATATAAATCTATTCACTTCCTACATCTTTTGCTGAAAATTTTAACTTTTAAGCATCATCCAAACTGAAGCTAGGTTTGAAAATACTACGAAACGCTTCGAGAAAAGGTAGACACTACCGTTCGCCTTGGCGGGGCACTTCCGTGCGCCCAGAAATATATTACATTATTCAAGATAAGCAGATTCTAGGATTCTGTCATATATTTGCCTCTTGATGCAGTCTTAGCCTCTTGGAACAGTAAAACTATTACGAACTTTGAAATTCTTTTAAGCGATAAAACGAAATAATTGCTATCAATTATAAAAAAAAATGATATAAATGATTTCAAAGATGTAAAGGTGACGGGTAAATTTTACCTTATGAATACCTGTAATACCTCATGGATTTCATATTTGTATGATCCCTCAATGCCATCATCAGAACCGAATTTATTAAATTTTATTTATTGATTTATTTAATGTCATATCTAGCGAGGTAGTTGATGTTTATAATTGTTTAAATTAACGCAGATATCATGGATTTTATTATGCAGTAGCAATTACTTATTAAATCGGGTTTATTAGGTGCCACTACATTTATAGCCGAATACTGCATACACTATTTATAAGTAACTAAATATAAAAAACATTGTGAATTTTGAGACAACTTTTAAATATAAATCACAATAATGTATCATCAATTAATGTAAATTAATTATTAAGAATAAACTAAATATAACTATATTTTTAAAATTGTTATTAACCTAGAAAAGATAATCTTTTTATAACAGAAATATGAGTATTTGTATACGTTTTATTTCAAATAAAAGTGTTAAAATATATTTTAAAGACAAAAACATAATAAGGAAACAGTGAAACCTCATAATATATTCACTAAAACTGTACGTTATTCAGAGAGACTAACAGATGGACTTTCGTTTCAAAAGCTTATCGGAGATATTATTCATTTCATGTAACCAATATATCTGTAATTTTAAGTGACTGTAGTTTAATTTTTAACTCAAGCCTGAACGTTTATTCATTTATTTGTTAGAAATATTTAATTAAAGACTTCTTGAACAATTAATCGTCTTTAATTATGTATACATGAAAATTACATTCGAAATTATCGTTTTGACGGATCTTTAAACATCATTATTAGGTAAATAAATGTTCCCATTAATATATTTTTTTCAAATATCGTTCCGGTACTGAAGTCGATCTGTTACAATTTGCAATTTCATATAAGATTTGGCATTTGACATAAGTAATTTAGTTTTACTTTGTATACGCTGTACCGAAGCTGTAAGCCGTATAATCTATACATTCATACTTTTGTATCTCCTTATAAAACTTCACTGAAATTTGGGTAAAATTTAAATGAACAAGAAGTAAAGAAAGTTGAATCTATACTAATATTATAAATTCGAAAGTGTGTTTGTTTTGTATGTCGCTATGGTATGTTTTTTAGTTGGAGATAGATGAGAGGACAACGAGTTCTATAGGGTACTTTTTACCGCAAAATATCGTCTCTTTTTTGTGGAAAGATCCGTTCCAGCCAAATAAAAGGAAGTGTTTGACAACAAAGCGTTGCCTAGCAACCATCCATAGAAACAAATTGACAACCTTTTTATTGCTGTTCTTTTAAGACACGCGGGCGGAGTCGTGGGTAACGTCTAGTGTTGTAATCATATATGTTACAAATAATTTTATTAAAGAAAAAAGATTGTTTAGTCAATGTAAAGTTACCCTTTACCTAATTGAATTAGGATTGAATTTTCACTGCAGAGCGTATCTCTTATATTAATGAAACGCGGTTGCCATCTTTGTAAATGTTTTTTTGACATATCTTCCTCTCCTCAATTATCACAAATTAGAATGAAATGTTTTTATTCTACGCCAACATAACCATGTATTAGGAGATCATTATAATAATATATGAGGAGATCAGTGATGAATATAATTTAATTAATTTATGCTCGCTAACCTTGATTTTCTTCTTCGAATATTGTAGGACTACTATCGAATTTTTCAACAATTTGGTGAAATATATCACCACGCATATTTTAGAAGATTTACTATGATGATGTACTCCTAGAAACTACGTCGTGATAGACATTCGCCTAAGTATTAGCTGTATATTTATCTAAAATCGTCATATATTTTTTATTGTCGATTGGACCTTAACATATTTTACTTTAATTAAGTGAACAAACGATTTAGAATCCACCCAATTTCCACCAACATAGCACTAAATATAAATAATATTATGAAACGGCATAACTTAATTCGTTTCATAATGTTAAAGATAATTCTGTATAAATAGGTTTTCTGTAAAAAATATGTGTACGTATACAAATTATATGCGTGTATACTTACTGATAAAACAAAAGCCTTTAAACTCCCATCATGAATTGAAAAACATGAAAATGCTGCAAAGCCCTGCGACAAAAAACTAACAACGGAAGTAAACAAAAACAAAGCACAAAACATTCATACTTCCAGCGATCCATACTTGCGGTATTAAAACACTAATTCCGCTGCCACGCCCAAGGAAAGCCGCTTAAAACAGACAGCGACTATACAGTGTACTATGAAATGTTTTTTCGTACCGTACGACACGATTTTGCCACGATGTTTTTAAACCTATCTTTTATACTATTGTTTAGACAGAGTACAACTAAGGCAGTTTATTTAACTTTAACTGTTTTTATATCTAACACAAATAGAAAATTAAAGATATAACTTATATAGTTTGACAATGCTGCATTGTCTAAACTGTTTTATTTTATCTATACTGTGTGTCGTGTACATATGTATATATATTATTTGTGAAACGTCGTGACCACCGCTCCACGAGTGATATTAATGAATTGTTTTGCTGAATTATAATACAAACTTTCATTAATCCAACTTACAAAGCAATATCATAAGTATTTAAATTTAAGTATGGATGGTGTCGTTGTATATTTTAAAGTT
>DWPA01007502.1:0-10291 GCA_018251375.1 Calpodes ethlius | reverse complement strand
AGAATCGCTCGCTATACTTGAGATTCTACTTTAAAATCTCTTGGTAGGTAGTATTTCTTGTAAGTCGTAGAACTCTTGATAGAATGGTCATTAATGGAGTCTTTGCAAGCCCTACAACTCGTCGCTATTCGTCGAGAACCGCTGCTCTTCTAGCGCATTCTTGGACAGGGGCATCCATTATATATACTACTACCCGCAACAGAATATATAAGTATTTTATTAATAAGCAATATGTGACTAATTAAGGTGTTTATAATACTAATCAGTGTTGTTTATTGACGAGTGTGACCTGCACAACGACCTGGTGCACGACCATGAACCTGGTGTATAATTAGGGCGGTGTGAACACTCGTTTAGCCTGTCAGCCGGCGAGCGGCGAGCGGCGAGCGACGGGCGGCGAGCGGCGAGCGGACGGCCCGGCCAGATAATACATATAATTAGTTATATGTTAACTACTTTATCGGCACACTAACTTAATGTTTCCACGCGTAATCGTCTACAAGTGTATCAGTGCAGCTAGCGACTGATTGTTAAATTACACTGTGACCCCGGGTATCGCTGCTAATTGTATCCATGCGGAACTGGCTGCGGCCGCTTCAAATCGACCAAATAACATAACGTACCGAATCATGTCATGTAATGCCGCGCAATAAGCTTTAAATGAAGACAATTGACGTAAACCTAAACAAAGTTGTTATCGTTCTCAGAACGTCGCTAAGTGATTTCCAGTCAATGTTCATAGTTGTAATGTATATATGGGTTCTGGATGCTGTAAAGGTCCCTAGCAATATCCGCAACTCAATAATTCAATAAAATAAATCCTGATTGATTTCTTTTTTACAAGCTTTTGCGAGTCAAAGTTTGCGCTTTGATTATTTTAATTTAATTAATACTGCTTTAGTTCCTATGTCAATGCATTTTTATGATAAGCATCTGAAGCACACTTAGAGTTGGCTCCAGACGAGGAAATTGCTTAACGATTTAAGCAGAGTATTTTTTTTCTTTAGTGTATTTTATTATATCCGCCACTAACCACATATGCAATAGAAACTAAGCACCTACATTTTTCCACTGTCAGACATTGTTTCCATAATAATTAGCAGATGCGTGTTGATTAGAAATCAATACAATAACATGATACCACTGGGCTAGACTGACAAAATACCTCTTTTTTCGAATGCACAGTTATTGTTGGGTTTAGCGGCCTGTATAACTTCACGAAGACAAGGGCGACTTTACGAAGACTCAGCCGAGGAGATTATTTTTCCAAGAAGGAGAACTAGCTCACTCTCTTCGAGAAGTAGTGAGTTGCGGCGCTGCGGAGTACATCGCTTGAGCGAAGATATCGGGACGAAAAAGCGGCCTGACGGAACATCGAAAATGCCTTTACCCACCGATTTGAGGCTCATTAGATTCGTCTGATGTAGGAGATAATTAGTTTAAATGCAAACTTGGGGAAAAACGTCATGTGAAATAGTTTTAAATGCGTTATCATAACCGGTACAGTGTATTCCGGGTCCGAGGCCGTCGCTATGACACGCGCAGCACATTAAAGGCTAAAGGGAATTAACTGGCCGTAATAGCATTGACACTTATGTATGGTTGTGGACGAGCGGTCCGCTGGCGCCGCTCGCTAAATCCAATTTACTATTCACTGACACCTATCCCTGTTAAGCTTTTAAATAATTGGATTTTATCATGCACGACATCTCTCTGATGTAAAGGAAGTGTAGCTGCAGGAAATTGCCCGTGTCGATGATCTAGTAAGTTTGTTTGATAACAGACGGAGACTCCTGCGTCGCGTGCCGACACCGGTAACTAGGGCGAGCGGGATATAATGATAAAAAATAATCTTAGGGGTCGCAAGGGGTCACCGATTTGCGTTGTTACTTTTTTTTTTGTTTCTACTATCGTTCGTAATTACGTTGCAGTCATTTATATAAATAAACCAGTGTCCCACATCGCTTCAGTAAAGCTAGACCTATAAGTACGTGCACCTGAAACCATGACACTTCATTAATTCAGGTCTACTAATTCTACTATACGTTTCATGTTTATCTCATTTCATCGATTGAAGGGTCGATTATTGATTTCTTATAAATTTGAAACATTAATGAGGTTCTACCGCTAACCTTTTCGCAGAATATCCATACTAATCTATTCGCGAAAAAATACCTTTTTTCCGGGATAAAAATGAACTTAAAAGCGTAACCGCGGTATATTCTACAACTATGCCAAGTATCATCAATCTGTGTTTCTATCGACGTAGAGCAAGCGAAATCTATTAACGTTTTGTAGAACTTGTTCGGCAGCTATGGCAGTTGGATATATTACACATTTCAATCTACGGAGAAGTTTCAGAATGTTACCGGTTAGTTCTTGACTCCTGGCCTAGTTAGGTTCACGAAGCAGCTAACTTCACGGTAACTGCAATTGCGCCAGCGGGCCCCGGGTCTACGTCTCCGTTGTTCCGACTGTACCTGTAGTGTAGGTGTACGGGGCAACTAAACACATAATGTTATGATACACGGTGGCCAGTTAGGCTTGTTTAATCTCAACACGTGTCTCATTGTTCCGGCGCAGTGTCGCTGTAGCGGAACGCAGACCCAACAGAACCCCGCGACACAACAATTCGGCGATCGGACGCTGGCGATGACCCAACAATGTCCGACTTCTTTGACTTCTTCTTGAGACATAATTTGGAGTATTAGTTGCTCCATCCATGTGACTCTGTGCCAACTTCGGCATAGCTCTGGCGCCAAGTCAAACTGTTGAGATTGATGAATTCTATAGTAGGTACTCAGTTCAATTTCGAGAGTCCATGTTGGGGTTTATTCGCCTAGCTATCATCTTGCTTCTAAATTTGATTATGTTTCGCCTTTCAGCAGTGTCAAGGAGCATCCAGCTTATTTCTTTAGCCAACAATGCATAATACCCAAGGAGTGACCATATCGTCGGATTGGCAGTGGACCCATATAATTGGTAGCGATAAATAAGATAGGGTGTTAACACAATCTGTGCAAAACAACACGTCATTGCAAAGCGCAGCATGTGTAGTCGTACGTAGGCGATAAGATCACCCCACCCCCTCCCCGGGCCGCGCCAATAGATAACTTATGTTTACATCTCCGAAACGCAACGTGTGTTTATTTGTCACAGGTCACACGGTTCCAATACTTCTAAATCACACCGCTTCGACAAATCGGTATTCTTCTGTTTAAAAAATAACCTTTTGACTTTGCATCGTAGTTGAATGGTTAAGTGGTAAGGACGTGTCCAAAAGTAATTCTCTATTATTTAAACTATTACGAAAGAGTTCGTACATTATAATTTAACTGAATAAACCGTATATAAAATCCCTCGATTTGTACTAAATTGTATGTTTTATTTTAATTAACATCTAAATAAATGAACGTATCTCTTCATGTATCTGATACTATGTACATGCTGTCAAGTTAACTGTCAAACAAGAAAAATAGTAAATTACAGCTCACAAGTCGAATGACAGTCATACTGTGACTCACATGACACAATCATGCTATAGGACATTGTACCACATTTTTGATAATTTTACGAATATATTTGTCTAAAACCTCTCGGGTATTAAATTAATGGATAACCTTTCATATCAGTGTAAATCCTGGTAAGTTACACAAGCTTAAAACTTTTTAAAATAAGAAAATTTTCATAAAAAAGTGACATGCCCACTTTTTATGAACTTTGGAATGGTTCATGACCTGATATCGTAGGAAATGCTTACTTTGTTGTAGCCCATCTTTCGATACAGTCGAACGAGACATCGAAGGTTATGTCATTAGGAAAATGTTATCGTCCGCTTCAGCTATATATACTAGAAGTGATCATCGACAGAAGTCATCTCACGTACTTATCGCTCTCACTCTTGACCCTTTCAGATGTGTTTAACTACCTTATAGCGGGGAATCGTCTTCCCATCTAAGTATTATCATTATCTTATACCGATAATATATCGAAAAATCCAGTCGATACTAATAACAAACTTGTGTTGATGTGTTAGTCATCCTCAATGTCACCGCCAGTCCGCCACAGAGCGTTCGTATTTGCGTGTGAACGCGGTGCCGGCCATTAATATTTAGGTGCCCAATTAGCCGATGTTTCGCGACGAGTTAAGTACGCGTCACACAGTTGTTCGTCATTTTCAAATACGGTTTTATCGTGTACATTTCAAGAAGAAATGTTAAAAGAGAAATGAAAGTTAAAAAGTTACGTTATAAATAGCACAGTCGCGATGATGTAAATTTATTACGAGATTAAAATAATTATTGCTAGTAACACCCCTTGTATGTTTGTACACCCCTTGTGATTTAAATTTGATTTGTCTTTTAAATGTTACATTATTCAGCAGTTTTCTTTTAATTTGATACTTTATACACACCAAAGTAAACGTGAAAAGGAATGTGTTTCGAATACATTAGTAATGGGGAAACAAAGGCATTGGTATTTTATACATTTGTAAAGGATAAGATTGTAATTATTAAACAGTACACATACCGTACACGAATCAATATATATAAATTGGCAGATATTCTGGATGTGTTGTCCCGTCCGGGGCGCTCTAACCAGGACAGGACCAATCATCGGGAAAATAAATCACTTCAAGTGAACTGAGGAACACGTAGTGCATGAAATATGTCCGTGCCACATCTGCATTGATTTTCGTATTAGCGATTAGTATTCCGTCAATTAATATGTTTAATGTGCTAAACTGTTAGCTACACCTGGGCAATGTCATTTTTAAAGCGTTAATTAACTATGACGAGAGAATGATGAAGGTATTGAACGAAGGTCCTCGTCGCTAACTATTTTGCTGAAACATAAACATTTCAACACGCGCAGCGCTGCAATCTCCTGATTAGTTCAGCTTTCAATAAAAGTGAATAATTTTTAGTTGGCCCGTGTAATACGCGCATTACACGTGTATGCAATTTTGAATGGATTTCAATGTCAAGTGCAGGCCTGCCGCGTGACGGGACGGAACGGAGCGAGGTTGTCTCGGTTACCCAGCTGCCGGCCGCTGGACTCACCGGTCACTACCGTCCACTATCTATCTATCATATACTATCCTTTACAACCGATAAATGAAATTGGTATTTTTTCTATTATAAGTTGCTCGGAATCATAGATCAATTTCATAGTGAGAAATGTCTAGATATGTTTGTCGTAAAGTAATTTTGATGCATTTTACCTAAGGTATATCGGTGTAATCGGCAATATATATTTAATTTGATGTCGAACTGAGTCCAAAACAGTAACTGTAAAGTATGTATTATATATAATAAATTATAATTGTTTTTGAGATTGATGCGGTTGCAAATTCGACAATATGGCTGCATCCATTTGTATCATTGAAATTGGTCAAACCGTATTTGAGTAATCGGTGCATATAGATAAAAAAAAGGTCTGGCGAATTGAGAACCTCCTCCTTCATTCAAGGCGGTTAAAAATGCGATTAGATACGATGCAATAACACGTGGAGTATCTCCACGAGAAACTAATTAAACTTATATCTGGTACCTTTGACATGCTCCATAAAATTGATATCTAGGTAATTGGCTGCATTATATAACACGTGCTTTACAGCATACCTATTGCAGCTGTGTTTTCATCGTTTCCTATATAACTACCCTTTCTCTAAACAAAACTATTGCAAATTTTATTTCTAGGACGACTAAGTTTATCTGTCACCGACACGGCCTCGCCGACCCCTACCTTACTTACTTTTGTCTTGAATTTTTATTATTTTTGTATCAGGTAGGTTCCGTTACCTTGCATAAAACTCACAAAAGTCACACTCTTTCAACAAACCTTAAGTTTAGTAGGAGAAAACTGGCGAAAGCCGGTCCACGGCGATGCTAATCAACATAATCTGTGAGTAAGACAGAATACAATAGGAATTGCTTCATTACACGGCACGGTCTTGCAGCCTATACTACTACTGCCCGCTATCTCTGATCGTCACGGCGCCGCGGTGGCCAGCATGTCTCCCACTGGTATCGGGCCGCGGGGCCGCCATCTTATTTATGTATACCGCCTTTCACGACACTACAGTATGCCGGCGTAGTATTGGGATGAGTACTCTAAATCGTCCGAATGCGGCTTTACGATTATTATGTGTTTCGCGTTATTTGAAATTCACGTTTTCCTAATTTGCGTAAATAATATGCAATATTTAGTAGATCTTATTTTTACGTTGTTTACATACAAATATAATATTATACATATCAATTGAAACATTAATTAACAAGACAATGATCGTCATAATTATTAAATTCAATTGTTATCTTGGACGTGGCCTTCTCTCGTGGTCTCCTGCTCCAAATATCGTTTAGTATGGGGAGTTATATACCCTCAATCTTAAATCTTTTAAGGTGTGTACATGTTTCTACGACATGTAAAAGTGAATTTCCTACAAAATTCCTCCTTATATTATGTTCATCAAGTAAGTTACAAAATGACTGCAAATGAAAGGGAGCCAAACTGAGAGCTAGACCGGGGTCTCAGATGCATTACGACAAAAGTAAAAAGAATCGTGATGTGTGCAAAGTAATCCGTGCGTCTGACGTAAGCATTATTTCCCAAACGGAATGCACTCGGATAATTCAGTAGAGAATAATAACAACAATCGGTTGCCCTTTGGCATTATTAGCGCCACGTTTTTGCAGTAAAACCATCTATTAGTATTTGTGGGTCAGTAGATCAGGTCGAGAGAAACAATATGGGATACTGGTTTTATCTGCAGCGGTAGCCGGGCGGGAGGGCCGGAGAGGCTGATGGTGATGCAACACTGTTGCATTGGTAAACGCAAGATTTACGTGAAAAAAACGAGGAACATGTGGCGTGACATTGTGTCGCAACTCGCCAGTGCTTACCGGAGGAGTACTAATAATTCCTCTCAAAGGATAAAAAATAATAATCAAAAACTGATACTTCATACCGATGATTTCATTATGATACAGAAATGCTTTTCTATTAATAATTATAATCTTATACGTATGGATGTACCTAATTAATCTACACAAAACTAACGAGAGAGTCAGAGCACCGCTGGTCATACCGTAGGCCCCGCCTCGCGGCCCTGCACTTCCTATCTTATCGGTTGCTCCACGTGCACCCTTTGTTTACTAGATTTGCCAGCTCGACCCATTGCTCCTGTTTATTCCTTTACACGAGCTTCGTGACGATAAGTATTTGTTATGTTCATTCGACATTCGAATAAATCAATTTGTCGTAAGATAACTTCACGTTGATATATATTAATATTTCACCGCATACTTTAGAAGTTCTAGTATATATATATTTGTACCCGGTTACTCCAAAACGGCGCATACAGTTTTAGGAATGTTTCACATGAAATAAAATGTGTGGTCTTTTATGGACGCACGTAAGAATTGATACTTCTTCAGCGTAACAAGATGAAAATCTTTCTAAAAATTTTATCTTTTGCGTTATTCTATGTTTGTAGAGAAAACGAAAAAAAAGTATATAAAACATGGAAAGAAAATTTGATTATAACGCATTAACTAGGTGTATTTATACATAATATATCGTATTTAAATATGTTAAAAAATATGTATAGGTACGTAGTAAATAATAACGCAGATAGCTTTCTTAATCACTTGATATCATTTTCGTAAGGGCGCGTGTCATCGATACAAATGATAAGCGGATCTAAGCAGTAAACCACCACTACCACGCACACTACCAAAGGTAATTCGTAGGACCAAAGACGCCCATAACTTTTATTTTCGAGCCGTAGTATGGGGGTTTTAAAGCTCACAACAAGAATACTTTTAAAATTATTGACGTCTTACTTTTGGTAGATGCTTCTTATAGTACTTAGAATACGGCCCTGTGCAGAGCGGATTATGAGTAACACCATAGCTTACATTTGATAATTCGTCACAATCAAACCTTCACTACGGACATAAACTGCATCTCAAACCGGTCGTATACAAAGAACCACCGTACGTACGGTAGTGTGCTAGTATTGTAGTTGTCACGTGTTTATTTATAGTACATCCCAAAGTCGGTTCATTCAGGGTCAGTTAGCAACAGGTGAGTGCCCTCCGAAGATCGATTGGCTGTTGACTGATGGCTGTCATACTGAGTGATCTCATCCCAAATGAAATTTGGCTCGAGTTTTGCAACGTATTAGACGCCAGCGCCGTGGCGCCAATCAAAGATTTTCTCTCCTGAAACGCTGCGTGTTTTTAATTTCGTTCGGCTACTTTTTGTCAACTTATCGTCAATGCGACGAGCGGCGTACGCTATACTATAATTGTTTACTAGTAGTTTCAAAAACAATTTAAAAAAAACCCTAACACACTCATACCCCCGTGATTGGACTCCGTGTCGCGGGTGGCATGCACTACACAAATAACACGTCACCAACACCCATGGACCGAGAACAAATATTTATCTGTCACATAAATATCTGCCCGGCCAGGAATCGAACTAGGCTACGGGGTCGTCAAATTATTTCGTATCGTCATCCAAACTTGTGATACGTTTAAATTTTTAATCTCTACCTTATCGGAATGTTTGTCGGAATTATTGTGTAAAGTTGATTACAAACTTTACCTTTTATAAAAATGGAACGATTTAGACCATGCACAGTGCTCATTCCAGTAGAGGTGAGATGATTGACTATTGCTCGTTATCTTAGACTACCATCCGACCTACCTAGTAACACCTACAATTTATTTAAAATTCACTACATTAACTATTGTAGTGAATATTTGAATCTCTAAAACCAACTATTCAACTTGACAAACAACCCTTGACATTGCGAGACATGGTTCAAGGTAATATATATTTTTTTATATTTTACAAATTGTTAACGAAATTGAGAAATTATATTTTCATACATGATACATTTTTAAATAACCTGTCTAACGTTACTTTTTTCTATATCGTTACTATCTTAAATTGACTCTTAATCCCTGAAATCGTTGGAAAATTAAATAGGTCTAAATCGATATTCTAATAATACCTATGTTATATATGTTATAAGGCAATATTCTAATATCGAACTTTAAGAATGTTTCCACTAATCAAAGTTGATATTGTGTTATTACAAAGTCTCTTGATGTAAGCAATCCCCACTGTGTTATTTAGGCCGCAGCTGCACATGAGCGTCAGCGATGCCAAAAAATGCATCACCAGTCTTGATCTCCAGTCTGCAATGGACATGTGGCGGCGGACTCAAGCACCATTTGCTCAAGTAGCTACCTACATGGGGGTTTGTCTCTTCACCTCTCAACCGACCCTACTTTGGCACACTAGTGCCTACCAGTGACAATGAAAAACAATTTCATATTCACTAATTTTATTACTATCTTAATTAAATATCAAGAGAAAAAAGTGAGCAAGAAGTTAGTAATGATTAATATTTTTATCGTTTAAATTAAGTTTTCCTAGTTATTAAGTCTACAATTAAGTTTTTGTAGTAATATTTTTGATATTAACCATTAATATTTCCCAAGAAATTACTATTATATCAAGAACAAAAAAAAGTTCTTAATTTTAATAAAATATTTGCACCAAGAATTTTTTTCTTGGGAGTAAGAGTAGAAGTGGTTACGAGCTACAAAGTTGACCTTCAGTAACCGTTAGACTACTGGCGAAAAAAAATCTGAACCCGATGTATTATTTATTTACAAACTTTTGCAAAACGAGCTCCTCACCCATAATAGCAACAACAATTCGCACAATTAGGTACGCGAGCCGTTGACCGGCGCGTGCGCAGCGGGCTACACGTGTCTCCCCGAAACTGGCACAGTTGCCACTTAACTCTTTCATAATAAAAAAAGGTCTGATTGGAGCTGGAAAGCTTTCGCTGTTGCTAACCTACCGTGTCCATAAGATACGTTTAACTTGTCGTTCATTACATCGACCGAATATTTTGATACTGGGATAATTCGAATGATGAGACGACGCTGTCAGTAATAAGATACGAGCGATGACGAACACGTACTTACACACGAAAACGGTGAATACCGCAAGCCGCTTACGTGGGTTCCTTATGAGGTTTACTTGCTTACTTGCAAGTGTTTACTTGCAATTTGGCCACCCTTAGTTTAAAATCTTCTCTGTCAAAATACACCTTCCAATTGTGTATCACTAGTCAATTCAGATTTAAAAAGACGAGGGAACTCTTCAATTTTTGACAAAATAGACCTGAAATTCTATGCTACCTACGCATTCAATTGTGATAGCTAGGACGTGTAGTAGTCAAGTCTATCATAAACCA
>DWPA01007501.1:0-10293 GCA_018251375.1 Calpodes ethlius | reverse complement strand
TATGTGACAGATAAATATTTGTTCTCGGGTCATGAGTGTCAGTGACGTGATATTTGTGTTGTCCATGCTGCCCGCGACACAGGGAATCCTACTGCGGGGGTGAGTGTGTTAGCGTTTATTTATTATTTATTTATTTTATTGTGACAACAACGTATTTTAATATATCTGACAGATGACAGAAAAATTTAACTATTTTGTTTTGATTTTCTTTAAATTTTCCAGAATTAACAAACAACATGTTTGTTACTCACTGTTATATACATTAACAGTTTCGACATGGTTTGTGAAAATAAAATAACTCCCACATGTCAACGAAATTAGTTACAAATGTTATATATTATTTCAAATAAATAAATAATTACTTAATTTTTTAAACATATGCATTTAAATATTCTAGTAACATACAAAATTTATTTTTCTACACTTCCCTATGGAAGTTTTATAACATACTTGCGTGCGTGTTTCTTGATATAGATGTAAAGTCTACTTTTCATGTAAAAATATATAGATATATAATGTGATAAAGAAATCGAATGGAAACTCCAAAGGAAACTCCATTTCTGTCTGAAGTACAATTGATACAAATCGTCAGCTTCGGTTTCATCTTCGATCCGTTCCAAATAACAACTTCATTACTGTCGCAGACAAACGCTTGCTTCGAAGCAATTTAATTTCGTATACTCCAAATATCCTTAGGATTTTATTAAACGGAAAGTTACTGGCAGTTCATATTGAAATGTGAAACTAAATAGGAACAGTTTTCTTAATATAAATATTTTTGGAAGATTCTATTAGTAGCTCAATTGGTTGTTAGAATGTCTGTTGAATGACGCGTCCAGGATTTAATATTTGTCTATGGAAACACATCAATCTTAGCACTGTTCATTGTTATTGAGGACCTGAATGGCGCAATGATTACCGTTCGATTCCCAGTGGGGCATAAAATTTGAATGATAAGTTTAAATCCCAGGTCTCGTTCTGGATGTGTATTCCTTTGGCACCAATGATATAAGGAGTCCTAATGTGGTGATATGAATGTATAACGTTATTATAAAAATAATTAGTAATAAAAAAAAATTAAATAAGATATTTTTATTATTATAATAATAATAACTATACCATTATTATTAAAATAACAAGAAACTAACAATATAATATAAAAACCATTCTAATACTCAAACTGATACGTGTTACTTAACTTTTATGAGTGTCTATATATTATTTATTATTGCTAATTAATTAATTTCGAATAGGAACATAATGAAATAAGTTAGGTTTCTTTTTTTTAAATCGTTGCATATAAGTTGTGACTAAACGCGTTTTAATCAGAATCGAACTCCTCATATTCCCCCTTGCTCCGCCCCAGCTCGTATTGCTACCATGTTCTAAATGTTAACAAGCCATTTTATGAACAATTTTTTTCATATTTTTCTTATTGTTACGTACGGAACATTTTTTTCAAAATGACGGAATCAATGAAATGAAACAAGAAACCGTCAGTCAACGGTCTCAAATCGTCAAAAGATAAATCGTTAACTCGTACCATTTTTATCTTTTTTCTTATGAACGCGCCGATACCCTTGTGACGTAATGCTATGAGCTGTAAAACTCATGAACGTTTCTTCTTGCCTGTCTGAGCCTTGCGAGACAAGTAATGACTCTTTCGATTCTTAACATTTCTTTCTATAGCGACTAAACGGTGTCGGGAACGCGTCCTGAATTTTAAAGAGCTAATTAAGTGGTAAACTTTAAGTTTTCTTATTCAAATTTCATAATTATATATTCAAATTGTAATTGAAATTATGTTGTGTATGCGAAAAACGTGCGTACACGGTACTATATTTTTTTTATCACGTCTATACGAAACGGTACTTTATTCTTGAGCAATATCTAGTTTAAGATAAAACGAACATCATTTACAATAACAACAAGTATTTTATTTGTTTTTTAAGAGAATTAACCAGCTAATATGCTCCCATTCACTTCAATTTATGTCGGTTTTCTTGTATTTGTTTATTATTGTCAATAAAAAAACTAACGATATTAATTAAAAATATTTGACACTAATTTCCAACTCGGAAGTATTAGAAATCTATTACAATTGTTCTTCATTTGTCTTTGAATATTCTAAATGCGAAACTAATTCATTTTTTCCGCAGCTCTAAGTACCTCTTTGTAAGAAAGTCAATATCACTCAATTTAAAACTTTCTAAGAGATGTTTTGAACTTTCATCCGATGAGATGTTAATGAAGAAGTAACTACTTTTATTACCTTTTTAAATTAGAGTTAATAAAGATATTTAAATAGAAATAAAAGGAGAGGTTCAATACTCAGCTCATAGAGGTAATAGTGCAGGTGCAGAGTATATTGTATAGGGTACGAACAATGAATAGACGTTGATGTGTGTTTTTTACAACCGAAATTACGAACAATTTTATATATCATACATATTATTACAATGAGGCGCTAAAAGAGTTATTATTTTGATTAACAGTACAATGGTAACAATTCACTAATTTCATATTCAGATTTTGATTCTGAACTTGTTTAGCTGGTAGGCTAAATTCATTTGAATGTCTCATATTACTTTGTTTTGTTAAAATATTAAGTTACTTTTGAAAGTTAATTAAATTGAATTACAAATACAAATTTAAAACAAACAAAAGAACTCTATATACCAAGTACAACGCGCATTGCCCGACACAGGCGCAGCGCGGTGAATTGGCAATGCTTGGTGGTTCTTCTACTACTTTCTGCTTTTTACTCAATGCACGCAGAACAAGAATTCGTTATATTTATTTATAATATAAATACAACTCAAAAGTTTGAAATCTATGCATACGATGACCTTCAAGCGGGAGACTCGAATAGAGCAGTTGTCAAGAGTACCATGGTGCGCAGTGCCTACCGCGCCTGTCAATCGCATCACACAGTCTTTGGTGTGCATTATCTCATGTTCCTGTTCGTTTAACCTTAACAATAACATTAAAGGCTCCCCGAAAGCACCTTAACAACGAATTAAAAAAATACTTGGCTGCATTAGACTTTTAAAAAATCTATTTCCCATTATATTGTATGTCGATTAGCGTGTTAATTAGGGCACTAAATTATTGGTGTTATTATTAACGTGCAAATTAATGCTTTAGGTGTGGCAGTAAAATCATATAGACATATATCAAATTCGACAGCTGCTGATTGCCACGCCACATCGCACCGTGTTCAGAGTATGAACCATATTCCATAATTCAAATTACAAAGACCCAAAAACATCAAACAAAACACTATCTAAATGTGCTCCTCATTTACATAATAATTGTAGGTGTTCATTTAACCCATATAAAACAGCTGCTGCAATATTAAATTCGCTACCCATTTCGTAACGTAACATGTAGAAAGAGAAAAAAATCGTAAGCAAAGTTCTACAGAGCTCCATACAAAAAATGCCTCTTAGTTCATTGACCAATATCAGTCTACCTCGCATTAGTTTAGGCTCAGTGAACATTTTGTATAAAAGGCTTCACAGTTTTTATCTTTCTAGCCCTCATTTGCAGTGAAGAATAGAACGTTAAGCCACTAATTTACTTCTTTTTTAGGGTTTCGTAAGTAAAACGGCACCCTTATAGTTTTATGATGTCCGTGAGTCCTTCCATCTGAGAGTAGTAGACTAGAAAACTAATAATTAAGCATCTGTATATTTCACGCCATCAATGTGGTACAATAAAATCTTAAAAAAATAACTTCAAATTACCCTAGAAGTAAAATAGAGATGATTTTTTTTTATATAAAATAAGTCAGTACTTGACTACTATCGCACCTGATGGTAAGTGGCGATATAGTCTATGATGTTATGCGCACTAACTTACAAAAAGCCTATTCACCCTCCTTTTGAAAACACCCACCACACCCCCACATTATACACAGGAGGGAACACCGACGCAGGCAAGCTATTCCTAAATTATTGTTATATATGCGTGTGTGTTATATTCGCGTGGTCCGATACGCACTTAGCAGGGTTTTAATAAAGCGAATAAATTTATATTACCATTTTTGTTACAATTATTGGGACTGACGTTAAAATGACGTCATAACCCCGTAACACGAATCACTGACTGAAAATAACGCCCTGTCACGCCTATGCATAACGTTTTGAGCACAGCCTGGAGTGATTTGTTTAGTTGAAGTGCCAAAAATATAATTATATTTCAAAGCAGTATTTCCTAAAAATATTTTTGACAACCCTGTAACACTTCGTGAGTTCGCCTGGTGCTAACCAATGTCTCTTGTGTGTTTAAATCATGTTGCTACGTTTGTGTAATTGTTAGTGATTCGAGTACCTCATATAGTATACTATATACTCTCGGTTACATTATATGAGAAATGGTTTCATTATACAATGCGATACTTACAGTATTATGCTGCAACAAATAGTAAGCATAGTATTTTTAAAAAATGTGTATATTGAAAATCAAAGTAATGAAGTCATTATACTTAATCAATTTAAAACAATCAACTAGTATATATGTATACACGTATTTACATCATTCTTTCACTCAAATCATTTAATCGTATAGAAAACCTTATGTAGATAATTTATTTATTGGCGAAGGAATCTTAAAACTTAATCTATTGATTCCTCTGATAATTAAAAATATGTTTAATTAAATCTGTTTTTTACGTATTATTTCAGAAAACTTACCATGAAAGTAGGAATGCATAAAATCGGAGGCAATACGAAGCTGCTCAGTATGGCGATGCTACAGCGTCTTTCTGTACAAAGTATGTGACTGCGGTCCGAGTACCTGAAAACACACACAATTTCAGACTCTTTCACACACACTGAAAACGCGACTGACACACATAACATCGTGAACAGCTTACATGTAAAAACAAAATCTTTATGTCGTAAAATGCGTTTTTTATTCTGACACCCAAGTTCTCGTAGTATTTTTCCATAACGTTGCCAGTAAGTTTCACGGTAATATAGTTTTTATGCGTAATACATAAAGCTCATACTTCCATGTTCTCCAATGAGTCGACTTAGATTTGATTATAGAACATTTATTATATCCTATTTTATGTTATTTACTAAATTACCTATTATTTCAGGTTTTGCACTCTGGAATATTCATGAAACACTGCTGTTAACAGTTGTGAAATAATTAATTTAATTAGTTAACAAATTCATGAACTTTTAATGAATGTTGTGCTGTGGATTTCAGATATTACAATGAAAGTAATTTTAATTTTCAAATCACTATATAACGTTTGTAAATCAATCCTGTAAAACTTATCGTATGCTGGTTGGAGGATTAAGAGCCAATTCTTACTTCTTCTCTTCTTTTTGGTTGGCAACGCATCGGTGATGTCTTTGGTATTGCTCATGTATATGGTCAGCAATAGCCACATACCGCCAAGTACATCTTTAGATTGTTTGATGTTGTTGCTTATCACAAATGAAATACCTACAGGTAAGACGAAAACTTTTTTAAACCCTTCTAAAAGTACTTATACAGTTTCATATCTTTCTACCAAAAGTGAGAAGGTAAGCTATATAATAAACGCTAACACACTCATACCCCCGCAGTAGTATTAACTGTGTCGTGGGCGGTATAGACAACACAAATAATACGTCACTAACACCCATGACCCGAGAATAAATATTTATCTGTCACATAAATATCTGCCTCGGCCGGGAATCGAACCCAAGACCCCTCGCTTCGCAGGCAGGGTCACTACCAACTAGTCTACGGGGCCGTCAAACGTGACGTGAACTTCCATGTATTTGTTTCGGTTTCAGTAATAATTGAAGTAAACTGCATCAAATAATTTAAGAGTCATTATATCTGCAACTATCCACTCCAAGCCTGCAAACGCGATATCAACTAGAGCGTATTTATTGGAGCCAAACAGAAAAATACAATGCCGTGACTACATATTTATTTGCCTCCCCGATTCTATGGCCACATTATGACCGTCATTACGTTCACGCACGATTTAAATCGAAGCTTGTAATGAATATCGCCGAGTTAAATGGATTCTGTGCCGATACACACGAGATATTGTTTGTTTATTCGTGCAACCGCCTCACTGACCAATGAAAATTGATAAGGTTTAAAATTTGCTTCATATTTACTGTGGACTAGTTACTCAATTCACGCCATTTTTTCATAGCAGCCTGGCTGAATTTACTCACACTACTCTCTTTATAGAATAAACTGTGATATATTTTATTCAGCAATTAATTTTACGTTTATATATAAAAGTAAGAGGTCATAAAATACCGAGATCCGAGAACAAACATTCAGGTATCGCTCACATAAAAGTCTGCCCCAGCAGTATTGAGCCTCGCAGCATTTGTGGCTTTGGTAGCTACGAACTAAATTGAAACGTATTAAAAAAACTTTCAAATATTTTGCTCGAAATTGTCAGATACAGTTTTAATATCGTTGAGCTAAATGAATTCAGTGTCAATATGCCCAGAGCATTGTTTGTGTTTACTCATGCACCCATACGGGAGCAATTCGCTGATCACTGGTTTATTTAACGTATACTGCATATATCCTATTTGGAAAGATTGATGTAGGTAGTGGATGGGGCGCGTGATGTCTGCCGTCGAGACAATTATATATGGCTGTCTGTGGAATGTATAATAGAAAGCGGCTGCCGCTTGATGTTCACACACCCCCTGTGTGTTTAGTGATCAGGATATAGAGATGTCGGCGCAGACGTAGACGCGCACGTCGGCGCTGACGCCGTGCCTCTTGTCCGCTTGCTATACCACATTCCTAAGAGCCTAAAGCGTATTCGCCAAGAAAACAAATTATTAATGCCAGTCTACTAGTGATTATCAGCGCAGACTGCCTAATAGCTAAGCGTTGATAAATCGGCCTTATTAGCCTGATTTCAGTAAGCAAACGCCTTAATGAATTTCAACAAAAATGTCTAAACAAGTTTATTGTGAAACGCTCTTTTGCGTATAATAGAATATATTCACACTATCCGATTAAAATATGTTACATTACAACATATGACACAAATTCTTCAAAAATTTTGCAAAGTGAACTAGCTTTGAGCACTTCAAATATTATTGAATCAAAATATTGGATGAGATTTAAATAAATATTGTACTTGTTATCAATAAATTTAGTGTTCGAAGCATTGTTTGAGTTTACTCGTGCAACCGAACAGATGGCTACATCGCACTGATTACGGATAAACTTCCGTAGAAATTGATATATTGTTCACTAAAATTTTTTGTTTGTTTTTATAGTTATCCGATAACTATGGAATGCGTATGATTGATTGGTTATATATAATACATATAAAGGGTTTGATTAACATTTTTTATAGTTGTAGAGTTCTTATACTTATTGAATTTTGACTGGCCAGTGTAGGTGGATACTTGATATATTGTCATCTTTTTTATTTATTTTACTGCTATTTTGCATCTCAAGTCAAAAGTGAGGTAGATACGTACTAAGGTAGCTTCAAGTGCTATAATATTTCACACATTTCAGCGAGGTCACTGAATATGATTAACAGTTTTACATAATTATCCATTTTAAGTACGAAACTACATCGGAAATTTAGCAAGCGGTCTTTCAGTCCACTCCCGACCAACTCAGCCAATCGCTTATGAGCGACTTGTTCTCAAAGGTAGAATTTACCTATATTAATTCAAAAGCTTAAAGATAAAAAATATTGAGGATTAATTTCCCTAAATTACTCGTTATATTTCAAAGTATCATGATAATTCTATAGCAAAATAATTTGGTTATAATTTTCCATACCTCCATTATTAAATGCAAATTAAGTTTAACGTACCTACCTAAACATTGTGTTATGAACTGATCGCATAATTTATAACGAGGTTATTATGTTTCGGTTGGAATTACAATTTTAAGCTCACAGCCATATCATTATTGAAAGACTACTATATGTTAATGAAATGCGCATACGATTATCCAGACATTGTACATTGTAAAATTTTATTTAACAGCCTCGCGTTTTTATGTCATAAATTTTTTATTCGCTACTGAACAGACATGTCCCAGGTCATACAATTTGAATGATATTTACGCCTTTTTCACATCTGTTACGACCGATTTTAAAATATAGTAGTGACTGGTGGACCGAACTAAGCGCACATTGGACTTGTAAATTGAGATTTATATTTTTATCTCTGATTTTTTACTGTCGAAAATAAATTACGATTTACTGAAATATATTATACGTAGAAAAAAATTACTTCATTTTATAAACTATCTATTATCAATAAATATGAACGGTTTTTTTCTATATTATAATCTAAAAAACTGGAGTAGCATTGAATTTTTTTATTTATTTTTGACAGTTCACTCTTTCTTTCTTTCCATAACCTTTATACCTTTGGTACTACTAATGTCCATATGCGACTTATCGTAAAATCGTTGTTTGCTCATACGACTGCTATTTTCATAAAACAATTGATTATCTAATTCAAGACCTTCAAGAATTTTACCTTTTTTTAAACTTTGTCTATCCCATGCCATTTCAATGAATAGAAATGCAGAAGAAAATTCGATATCCAATTTCTTTCTCTAATAAACAAAACGAAGCAATGGACTAAAGAACTCATTTATAAGGATCACTAAAGAAACTATGCGTACTAAATTAAATCAAGTTTATTACTGAATTTTGATGAAGAATACGTTTTTTTCAGTTTTGCAGCTTTTTGTAATAATGATTACTGCAAAAATATTAAGGTCCATAAAGATTACATTTCTTGACCTTACCTTGACCTTGATTACATTACTGGAAATACGCATCAGAATATATATTAATTAGGAGTGATGTATTGAAGTTTCTTAACGATAAATATCTTTGAAGCTATCGTTCACCTTTATTGCGGAGCTTTATTATTGACATTATTTTGACAATGCAATGCAAAATGACATCTGACCCTAAAATAAAGTGATATTATCATCATGCAGTGTTTTATCTAACCTTTTTCATTTACAAATCTTAATAAACCCAATTTATTTGTGTTGTCCATGCAACCCGCGACACAGGGAATCCTACTGGAGAGGTATGAGTGAGTTAGCGTTTTATGTAATATCTTCATATATTTCCAATTGAATCTATCTAGACACGAATATTTGATATCAATAACATATCTGTTTCTACTGCAGTCAAAGCTTCTATTTCTTTAGTAAAATGAGCTTAGCGGCCTTATACTTTTATTTTTCAACACCTTTGCTCTTTTTTTCGTACTATTTTCTTTCTTATCGGCAATGCAATTCATTTGTGAGTTTATCCATGTCGCATATATGTATAGCATATTTTTAATGTAGCGTTATTTTCTAAAAACACGGTTTCGCTGAAATATGTCAGAATTAAATTTGGGAATGTAGTCCTTCATAAAATTGGATATCATGTTTAGGTATATATAAAGTTTCCTAATTGCCAGTTTTCCACACACCTAGTAAAATTTGACCTGAAATACTTGAATTTTACGTTAAAATATCTGACGATAAAATTACAAATTGAAATTCTAGAATTTCTTGAACGTTGGATAAGTTTTTGTATCACTGATTTTGTAATGTCAGCGCCCTGTCGAAAACATATGATTTAATATAATCTCTTGAATTCCCAAAAAAATATTCCAAATATAATTTGAAAGATTCTATCTATAGTAAAAGTGGTATAATTTGAAATTATTTGAGAGTAAATAATAACTTTCTGTGAAAATGTAAGATAATTATTAAAAAGCTGTGTTAGGCTAGCCGTTTGTATGTTAGACTTTCAAACTCGAGGGTCTGAGTTCACATCCTGCACGTATCTCTAATTATCAAAACTTACATGATTAAGTGTTAATTATCACTTACTTCGGTGAAGGAAAAGCTCTTGAGGAAACCTGCACATCTGTAAGTTGTCTATAATGTTCTTTAAGGCATATAAAGTTAGCCAACTCGAATGTGGTCAGGTGGTCAGGTGGTTGGTCTTCGGTCCGTAACGTCCATATTGTGAAGGAATATCACAGCAGTTCTAATGAAGATGACGAATAATCATGGTGATGATGATAAATAATCATGGTGATTATGATGAATAATCATGGTAATTATGATGAATTATCACGATGATGATGATGAATGATCACGAATTACGTTTGTATCAAACTGAGAAAGTAAAAATCTCATGATGGATACCTCTTGAATTATCAAAGCCTATAGTTACAAAAGTTTTCAAAAGGAGAGTGAATAGGCTCTTTATAAGTTAGTGCGCACAACATCATAGACTACATCGCCACTTAC
>DWPA01007500.1:0-10293 GCA_018251375.1 Calpodes ethlius | reverse complement strand
GAACTTTTATTGTATTTTATGCATTTTCTTAAATCGTTCATAAGAATTAAGTATAACTAACTAGCTTATTGACACTGTCTGAATTAAATAAATTATTCCTTTTGTTTGACAATCAATATTTTAACTAATATGTGTTTTCAAGTTTTAAATTTGTAATGCATTTTAAAATAAATTTCAGGACGCTGCAGAATGACGCCACTTTAATCCGAGTACTGGAAAAATTCCAAAACGTCTTTCCAAGTTTAATATATTTTTTCTTCTAAATTTAAATGAATCTTATGAAAAACTTACAAAGTTTTTCTGACTACTTGCTATGCTGATTGAAATATCAGCCACGTATTGAACGTGCCAATACTCAGTTTAAGACTATTTATAGTAGTCTGTATACTTTCAAATGACAATAAATTATTACACGGTCAAAAGCTACCTTTATATTTGTAATACCTGTCAATTTATTTAAAATGGGTTTAAAACATATTCATTACTTTATAATTGTATGTAATGAAATTCCTAAACAGTATTTTTTTAAATAAGTATTTTATATGTAATTATAGAGTATTAATTAAGTATTATACTAATTATTATCCATTAATTACTTATTAATTATTATGTACCATGTAATAAACAATTGTTAATATACAGTTAAAATGTATGGTACCTATACCAAACTATACAAGTATTTGTTTAAACAGTACAAAAAATTTAAAATCGTTAATTTATAACTCTAAGTTTCATAATTTAAGTCATAATTGTAAAAAAGAACTTTGTGAAGAAAACAAAACAAAAAAAAACTTCAATTTATTTTAAAACACATAAATTTTTAGTCATACTCTACGTCATTAGAATCGACAATACAGTAAATAAGGCATCGGTATCATTTGGGCACAAAGCTTATTTTAGTTTCAAGACGTGCTCAGTATAAACTTTCTCAGAACTTATATTGAGGTTTTACTCCAGGGATATCAGGACAATTTCTTTATGTCAACTTTTTGACATCTTCCATGACAAAGTAATCAAGTTGTCATAAAATTTGTACACGGGGGATATCGAAATGTATACAGTAACAGAGCTATATAAAATAGATATAATCTGTATTATCAACTGCATCTCTATAAAGATTGTCGATTCCTTTTTATTATTGTTTGCCAGGCGACGCTTTGTTGTTAAAATACTTTATTTAATTTGGTTGAAATACATAATATACATCATAATGGATTTTCTCACAAAAACTAGCTGAACTTTCATAGTAAACTACTGTATACTGCCGTTGGCCCTCGCCATCCCCCCAACTATCTCCACACAAAAAATCATACCATAACGACGCTTCGTTGAGTCGTGAAAGAAGGACAAACAAACACACTTTCGCATTTCGCAAAGGAAGTGTTTAACAACAAGGCGTTGCCTGGTAACCATTGGTAGAAAGAACTTGACAACCTTTTCAGTGCTTTTTTTTCAAACACGTGGATCCGCAGGAGACATGTAGAATTACATATATAAATAAGGCTTCTAAGAAGGTAAGAAGCTAAGAAGATAACTGTAAATTGTTCAACACTATTCACAATGATTAGAGTAGGATCAGGACTCAAAGATTGGACGTACAGTTCACCATTTTTTCCTTCTCACATGAGTAAGCTAGGATGATTAATCTTTATTAATAAAACTAGGAGAGCATGTTGAGAAAATAACACAACACTTGATTAACAAGAGTACTTAAGATTGATTACAGATACTTTTTCTACAGGTCAAAGATTAATCACATAAAACGGAATCTGTTGCAACTAATAGATGGTTTGCGTGTTATTTTCAATGAAAGTTGGAATTAGGAGCTGAAAATAAAAGGCAACAAGGTAAAAATGCGTGTTGTACACGCATTTCCTGTGCAATCCGTAGAGGTACGTGGGTAAGGATTTAATAATACATATTTTTTACTATCGCGTTAAAAGTACGACAGGTAACTACTACAGATTTTTAATATTATGTTAAATTGAATTACGTTAGTCACGTGCTTATATCTTTCGATGTTTAGTCGTATATGAGATGTAAGTAAATTGGAAGCTTCTGATCACACTAGTAAATTAAGTAATTGAATCATTTTATGTCACTGACTTAGGGATAATTGAATAATCCTTTAATGTATACAAGATATATTATAAAACATAATCTTGATGGAAGACGTGACCTGTAGGACAACTCATTAATTACCTAAAGATGCCGGTCGTATTTCACGAATACTTACAAACAACCCATAGCTGTCCCAGTGCTGGGCTCAGGTCTCCTCACACAATGTAATGGGTACAGGCCATAGTTCATAACCATTTTATGAATTAACGATTTTTTTGAGTTATCTTTCATTGGGAAACACAAAAATACACTTATAGCTTTTAACAACCTTTTACCAAGTTCTTCAACTGTACATTGTTAAAACGACCACACGTGTTTTAATGCTAATACAACTTCTTTTATGTAATTTAAGATATTTATATAAACGAAATACTGATTTATTTTAATACTTACGTTCCCGTGTTCGTATAATAAGCACGTTTTAACTAATTAAAGCTTATTGTAACTAATTACAATGCGTTGTAACTAATAATAACCCCTTATAACAAATTACAGCACGTCGCCATATTTAACTCAATATAGGCTCGTTATTTACACGTACGTATCCCGGCCTGGAGTCATACACAGAATAAAATAAACGCTAAGACACTCGTACCCTCGTATGATTCCCTGTGTCGCGGGTGGCATGGACAACACAAATAACACGTCACTAACACTCATGACCCGAGAACAAATTATCAGTCACATAAATCCAGCCCGGCCGGAAAACGAACCCAGGACCCCTCGCTTCTCAGGTAGGGTCACTACCAAGTAGGCTACGGGGTCGTTAAATGTGTTTATCATTATCATACAACGTCACACAGCAGTATTATTGGTTCATTATTTGCGAGTGTGGGCGGTATATTGGTACAGCAATATGTCAATGCGTAAATGAAGGAAGAAAAATTGCTTTGACCTTTCAAGACTGCGTGGGCTCGCCAACGTTTATTTAAAGATAAACTGTTAGTTTGTGCTTCATTTATGGAACAAATAAATACTGTTTTGACAATGACTTTTCAAATTGCTGTTCTTAAGCCGTGGTTTTTTTGAAGCAGAAGCGATTTTTATGTTTGTAATTTACCAGATAATACGGTTGATGTAAATAGAGAAATAGTTCTTGGTAAGGGGATATTATCTATGCATATAAATAAAATTGGACTGTCTGTTTGTAATATTGAAATAACCGTTTTTTACTACATGCATATTGATATACATAAGGTACCTACATACACGAAAATAACAATACATATAACAAAAGTACAATTTTTGTCTGTTTGTCTGACTGTCTGTTTGTTTTGGCTAATCTCTTAAATGGTTGGACCGATTTTGACGGGACTTATGTAATAAGGAGTAACTTAGGCCAGGCAAACAAATAAAGTAAAACACTTTTTGTCAAATTCCATACGGATAAAGTCGCAGTCTTGTATACAGCTTGTATATCATATCAATTTGAGTGTAGAACTTCGGAAACCAAATAAGAATTAAACGACGTAAACAACACGACAGATGATGTTCACAAAGCGCAGTGGTCAACGCTATTTTCAAAAAGACAAGGAAAGTTGAAAATTGTCATTTAAGGGTTGGAGTCTGTCAAAATATAAATCATCTATGCGATTAATATAATTTAATGTTGCTAAAACTATCTCATTATATCCATGACATTTTACCTGTCATCCTTGTTTTTATCACACGATGTATCTACACGATAATTCACATTAACATCAATAAAAAACGTATTTAGACTTAGTCTAATGTATACGAGTAACGAGTTTAAAGTGCATCTATCTAATATACAGACCTTAAGAACTTCATTTAAATAAACTCGTGTCCGAACACGGTAAAATATTACTCTACGTTGAGAGAGCTCAGTATTCATGTCAAGCTGACTCGCTTTCGCAATGATTTTTTAATTAAATATATATTTTTCACAATTCCGTAATTTTGTGTCGTTTCATTGAAAATTGAATGAAGCGATAATGATGACAGAGACGTCCTTTTAATAACTGTGGTGGGTTTCGTATAAACTGTTTGTAGACCGTGTAATTTTCTTACTATTCTGTATGAATAATTTACTTAAACTTTATTAACCACAATATTACGGTACGACTCGCGAACTTAATGCTTAACGCATTATTTACTAGCTTACAATTAGTCTTTGATAAAAAAAATAGTAAAATAGGGTTCAATAAAGAGATTTTATACCAGTGAATGGTTGCATGTAAATGGATTTTTCTGTTGTACATAATAAACTATCTTATTACTAGCAATAGATAGACAATTTAGTTAACTTTGTTTTGTGTCGGGAGCTTCATGCAAACACTAGAAAAATGCTTTGGATGGAAATCATGAAATTGATATGGCAGTATTATGAAATGACGAGTCAGTTCTTTTGCTGATTTTTTGTTTGACCGAGAACGCATCTGTGACTAGTTTTATATTAATGGCGTCTATGGGTGGTGTTAATTACTTACCCTGGGGTGCTTGTGTACTCGTTTTTCACATAAATATGTATATATAAAAAAGATATAACTTTATTATTTATTAGTCAAAACAACAGTCAAATCCATTTCCAAATTGGTCATTATGTAATTCTTCAAAAATATAATTAATGAGTTCAGTAAGTACACTTTTAACCGTTATGAAATTACAGTAAGTAGAATGGTTTTAAACAAATTACGGCCTGAGTTCTTAACGTAATCGCCCCATTCCAATTTAAATTAAATTAGAATTGGTTTCTGCGAAATTATTGTTTGGTGTGAGCAATTTTACACTTTGATTCAAATTAATTAATTCCTGAAATACGTGAACCATTTAAAACAAATATTTATAGGTATATTAGAGCTAGTAGTAATGTGAGATTATGAGATAGGAACGTGAAAACGACTCCCAGTATGATGGTTGTTCGTTGATCTAAAATGACCATATCAGTAATGTTATTTTTAAAAGATTTTATTCAACTTGTAATGTGTAATAATAAGTTTGTTTGGGTCATATTGATTGCAAGCTGATTTAGAACTAAATCTGCTTATTCTAGAAAATTAACCTCGATACATTGTTTTAGTTCCGATATGTACATTCGAACGGAAGTTATATTATTGGAATGTCAAAATATAATAATATTTAAATTGCCACCAAATTAATTAATTATTACCCATAATTTTAGTAAAGGATCATCGAAATATTCTAACCTATACTAGTTACTCAGGTATAACTCATTATTTAGTTCGCATTAAGGTAAGAAATTTTAGGATACTAGCGTATATTTGATTCCATTTGGATATTAAATGCTATGAAAAATACGTATAATGATATAACGGGCTCAACTATGATCTCTAGTTGTGATATTTTCTTTTTCTTATAAACTGAATATTTTATATTCGAAATAAAACACTGAATTCTATTGATACACAATATTTAATATTTCTCGTGATACTTTATTTTATTTATCATTTACAATAAGTTTTTAATTTAGTAATTCGCTTTGGAAGTTAAGTTTCACTTTATTTATACTGTACTACAACGTAGTGTTTACGTACTCTGTGCACGGTACAGTATCCAATTTTCGAAATTGCGCGCTTTCGTCTTGTCCACAGAGTATATAAACACTACGGTCTTGTCAAAGACAATCTGACTTTTTTATAATGATTATAGGTTCGCATAAATTATTTTTGTTCACGTCGTAGATAATTATGTTTATACATTCAATTTAATTATTCCTGACCCTAATATTACCAACTGTAGTAGTATCACGGCTGTTTTAGTTCTGCGGTGTTCCTGTTATCATTTTGGTAGGATCGATGTGAATTATTTTTTCTGTGGCACAGTTGAACCAACCAGTAAGACCACGGACAATCAATGGTTCATTTGTATCACCAACCCGTTGTATTATCGGCTGACCTACTTTGTATTCGGGTGGCAAACTTTCGATTACTCATCGTCACAGTTCTGTTCACACCTTTTATTGTTTTGCTTATCGTTCATCGGAAGTCGAATAATATTAGTTTCTGAATCGACTTGTAAAAAATAATTTTGTTTATTTCAATAAGTTTTCATGTATTGGTCGAAATTCGATTATAATCATTACAGGTTTGAGGAAAATGAATTCCACAGTTGAATTATGGTAATATAAAATATGTTATATATGTATATATTGTACTGTATATACAATCTAATAATTGTCAATTTTTCTACTATACATATAAATTCAGTACCACTGTTCAGTACTGATATTGTTACTACTACAGAGTGAATGCGTTCGTTGAGTACCTAAATAATACTGAAATAAAAAACAAATTATCACATCTGTTTGAAAACTGCTAGTCTGTTTCTGGCAAACAGGGATTAAATAACCATTCAATCACTTTTAATTCGTAGGAATAAAAAGATAAATTTAGTATGTAGATATTGTTCGAAGAAATTCCAATCATCGAAGAGATCAATCACGTACATTGTATGAACAAGCAACAGTCTTACAAAATAAACCATGCGTGAATAAAAAAAAAAATCTGCGAAAAAATAAAAATCTGCGAAAGAATAAAAACCTGTGAAAATTCCGCCTCCGTAATTTCAAATTAGAATTTTATTAGTGATAACACTATGACTATTTTACTTACGTTTTATAAGAAATGCCTTCATGATTACTGTAAATGCTATTGTTATTCATAAATTATACTTAGATATTTTCTTATAGAGAGTTATAAAAGTTAGTATTCACCTTGGAAGGAATATTATTTTAAGCTTGAGTGATCCCTCGCAGCGCTCAAGATTCTACTTAGGGAGCCCCGCTATCTTCGAGATTTGTTACAGAATCCTTCACTCTCACCTAAAAAATAATTGTTTGATGCCTACATACTTTTAATGATAACCCTAAACTTGTCAATTAAACAAAAAAGGGAAACCGATTGACTAAGGGTAAAGAAAAATAACTGTAACAGTTTTATCTTAGCCTATTTATATAACATTAAATTTATACGCGGCTTCGCTCGCATTTTTTTAAATTTCCTAATCAAAAGTATCCTATGTTACTTTTAATACTTTCAAGAATATGCGTAGAAAGTTTCAGGATCATTAATTAAGTAGTTTTTGCGTGAAAGTGTAACAAACATACTTTAATTTTCATTTATAATATTAGTAGCTATAAAGTACACAGTACAAGTGACGATAAACATCATTGTCAGGCCCCATGACTATTATACTGCTGTTAAATCCAAAATCATATATTATGCCAATTAACTAAATGCTAAATTTAAATTGCGTGGGTATTTTAATATGCACTAAGGCCTTAAATTGTTATTCAGAAAATAAATTCTCTATGTATTTCGTTTCCTGACAGGAGGATACAAGTTCATCTCCTTGTAGTACGCTGTTGGCGCATATGGCAGCCATTATACTTGCCATATTATATCAATGGATAAGTTTCTGTAACCCAAGTGTATTCTGACGATGTTATATTACAGCAATCAGCAATTTAGTAACCTCGTAAATTTTATACGTGTTTAGTACGCGTAAAGCAAAATAAATTGGCGAGATTGAGGTAAAACCGACGAGGGCCAAGCCCACGTAATGGCATTTTTTGTGGATCCATTTGTTCATGTAAATAAACCTTTAGCGAAGAATTGAATGAGCGTTGATTTAATTTTAGTATATTTGGACATATTTATTCATGAGTCGAATTTAAATAGCATCTGTTAAAAAATAAGGTAATTGAGTGTTAAGAAAAAACACTTATTATTGCTTTAGGAGTTTTAAATTTTAAGATAAGATTTTAACTTTTCCTTACTATTAGATTAAAAACTTTGCTTCAGGCAAATTTATATCATTGGAGAAGATTTATTTCTAACAAAGTTATGATTCTCTTAAGTTCAAATTATAAACTTTATTGGAAGTCTAATCTCAATCTTAAGAGCAGAATTTTAAAATACCTGTTCATTAATTTGATGGCATAGGATTTTTCTGCTAATATCGTATTAGTTTTAATTAATATGTGATACTTATCTATAATTAAATCTACATCTTCTGTACATATATCTAAACGACCGATTTTTTTTGGATGATAGTTTTTCTAACCTAAATAAATCGACCATATCAGCGCCATTACAGTTTTCAGTTTTATTTCAATTTTATAAATAAAAAAGTTATTTCAATAAATCTCAGTTCAAATTCGGGCATTATCTGTGAAGGTATCAACGTATTTATTCCGCGAAGCGATAAGAGAGCATGTACTTGCATTAATAATAAACCAGTATGTGATATCCGTGATTTTAAAACGGAGAATATTAATATTGTAATATTGGAAATGTTCAGAGCATTGCCGCCCTCACATGAAACGTATGACATGCAGTCAATGCAATATTAGAATACGCCCACAGGAAACTATTGACGCGTAAAGCGCTCAACAGTCTTGGCGGATATTGTACGAACGATCAAATGATGGCGTTGCTAGCTTGGGCCGATATTTTCATATCTATTTTATGGAACTAAACAAGATAACTATAGTTTGACAAAGTATAAATATTATTTATAACGATAATACTCTACTTTCGTTTTCTTTGACTATTTTTGACTTGAGGCTTGAAGTCAGTCAGCGCGCTATGGAAATGGAAAGTTACGAATGATACCCATGCATTTGAAAAGAGAGTATCTACACATGGCCTCCAGACTACGTGGACTGACCAGCTAAAGAAGATAGCAGAAACGATGGCTTGAGAGATCGATCACTATGGCGCCAATTAGGGGAGGACTATGTAAAGCAGTGAACTTTGAAAGGCTGTTAGATAAATATTATTAGGTTTATTGCCTTGTTTACGTACGCGTCCCAAAAATCATCTCAATCGAACAGCGGAAAGTGGGTCAAATTTAGCTTGCTAGATCTGATTACCAATAGACAGATGAAACTAAATCATTGTCCGGCGGCATGTGTTGACGACACCTGATCAACAGAGAACTATTAGTTATCTATTTCGAGCGTGGACAATAGCTGGATGGTTTATTGCGAGCGCAAAATATCATAAATGTTTCTAATTTTGAGGGCATACTTAGACTTCATCCCTGTTATTATAAGTGTTTGGTAGAAGTCACATTTTAACAAAAAAAAGAAGTAGAAAAAGGAGTGTAGGTCGCCTCGCAACCTGATGGAATGACGACCAGAAAAAGACAGCGGGTATTTGCTGGATTTAGAAGGCTTAGGATCGGTCTGAGTGGCGAAAATTAGGGGAGGCCTGTGTCCAACAGTGGACCTCCAAAGGCTGAGAGATGGTCGCATACAGGTGTCTAAAATCTTCAGGCATTAAAGTTTCGGCAATTAATTGGAAACGAACATATTATTCTCTAATCCGCTTTGAAGCAACAGGATGAAATATTTACCAGGAGTGATTGACGCAATGGATAGAAATGGCATAGAAATAAAGTTTTACCTTGTTATTATTGCTAGTATACATTCGAAAGTATATCTTGGATATTTGGAAATAAATACCGTCTTGTTATCGAGAAGGACTCATTACTTAACTTGCACTTTAAAGGAAAAGATAATAAAAGTGTGATATTTCTATCTTTTGGATATCTTGTTGCCACTGAAATCTTGAGAGCTAATACTTTATTTCTTCTTTCTTGGTTGGCAATATTTAGATGGTGCCTTTGTTATTCCTGACTACTTACTATCTACTGGCACATCTCTTAGATTATCTTAAAAAAAAATGTTTATTTATGGCCTGTTTGTTAATAGGTTCGTTTTTGACCACAATCACATTATGTTGGAAATCTTTTTGCAATTGTAGTCACAGACTCAGGGATACGTACTTCTGCACTAAGATTCCGTGTTTCGTTGGTAGCATGGACACATACGAATGAGACGCATATACATTCGATGCTCGACAACAAACATTTATATATGATTATACTCCGCCTGGGAAATGGAATCTGTACCGCTCACTCCGCAAGATGGGCCATTTAAAATCGGATAACAGAGGTATGTCAATTTTACTCCGATAAACAAGTAGTTGTTTACCAAAATATCTTGAGTATTTTGCACAATAGTATGCATGTACAAAAGTGTGTAAGATTTTTAATACGCACTTGTATAGAAGACTGAACTACGGTCATTACATTTCATGTTTGAGAAAAATCGCGAGTTTAATACTAAGTAGGGGTCGTTATAATTATTTTGTAAGTCAGCATAATTTTTTCATTGTATTGCAG
>DWPA01007499.1:0-10293 GCA_018251375.1 Calpodes ethlius | reverse complement strand
GGCGAATTTGAAACTGGGAAAAGACATGACCGTCACTGCCAAGAAAATAGTCATCGATGAGATTTTGGACATGCTGTCGCTATCGGAAGCCAGCGACACGAGGACGATAAACCTCTCCGGTGGCCAGAAGAAGCGGCTGTCGATAGCTTTAGAGTTAGTTAATAATCCGCCTGTGATGTTTTTCGACGAGCCCACGTCTGGGCTGGACAGCTCGTCCTGTTTCCAATGCATATCGCTGCTCAAGTCGTTAGCGAGGGGCGGTAGAACGATAATTTGCACCATTCATCAACCGTCCGCGAGATTATTCGAGATGTTCGATTTTTTGTACATGTTAGCTGAAGGGCAGTGCATATACCAGGGGAAGGTGAGCGGCCTGGTGCCGTTCCTCTCGTCTATGAATCTACATTGTCCAAGTTACCACAATCCAGCTGATTATGGTAAGTTTTATGTAAGATTCTAAACTTGTAGGCGTATGATCTCATTTTTGACCTGTTGGTTTTAAGTATCAATATAATTATATAATAAAATAAATTATAATTATAATTATATAAATATATTAAACTTTGTGAAACATTTGGATACCACATACAGAGCCAACCTCCATCGTGTCCATGCCAGCCTGCTCTAGTGTACACCCTGACGATTGACGAACATAGCGGTCCTATTTGATGAAGGTTGCTAGACTGGCACCGGAGAGACCTTCTATAGGATCAGCCATGACTGTTTTTTAACATGTCTCAGTTGCAATATCGGACGACTAGTAATAAACAGGCCACTCGCTTCTTCTTGAATATGAATACACCCATAACGCCATACGAATATTACCACAGCGATAATTGAATATCCAGAAATCCAACCTCACATTTGGCTGTTCGCATAAGGACCCCGAATTATTAAGGAAATATAATTAAATGTTTAATACCTTATCATAATTTCAGTGATGGAAGTAGCAACAGGGGAGCACGGCGACTGGGTACACAAGCTAGTGATGGCGGTGAACAAAGGAAATTGCGGAAGAGGGCAATCTTCTTCATCATCGTCATCCAGCGCCTCCGTGCCACAGAACTGTAACTTTAATAACAGCAAGAATAACATTAAGAAGGAGGCGCTTGATATTGTTATAGGTGAGGCGATTACTACTTTCGATACAATCTAAATGTCAGATATTTCTTATTAAACACTTCTTTTAATTTGGCTGAAATATACATCGTAATAGATCTTTCTACAAAAGTGTTATGTTCTGTTGTGGTAAAAAGCAGCATCACCAAACCAGAAATCATACCATAACGACGCTCCGTTGCGCTATGAAAGAAGGACAAACAAACTCACTTTTGCATTTATAATATTAATATAGATTGTTTTATATTTCCAAAATATGGTCATCTAATCCCACCAGCTTATAATCGTCATTTACAATCCAATAATTCCTATTCCAGATAAACCAACGTGCACTGTGATAGACATGTCAGAGCCGACTCTAAACACGGAGAAACAAAACGCTCTGGTCCCGAACTCGATGAACCTTGCGCCAGCAACGTGCACCACCTCGCTGCTCGACTCCAGTGAAAGTTTCACTAAGAAACCGATCAAGGCCGGATTCCCTACCTCGGGATGGAAGCAATTCTGGATCTTATTGAAGAGAACGTTCCGGTCTATTCTCAGGGATCAGATGTTGACGCATTTAAGGCTATGTTCGCATACGGTGGTCGGACTGCTCATCGGCTTTTTGTACTACGATATCGGCCACGACGCAGCCAAGGTCATGAGCAACGCTGGTTGCATATTCTTCACTGTGATGTTTACTATGTTCACGGCTATGATGCCAACTATTTTAACATGTAAGTACTACTATAACTACTAATATTGTCTTGTATTATTCTAACAAAATTAGTGGTACAACTCTAATAGAAAAAAATCAGCAACTATTTATAGTATAGTATCCAAACGACTTTGAAGTTTTGGAACGAGTTTTAACACGAAGAATGAATAAAACGAGTGTTAAGAATATCTAAAATTTGTTTGGAGTGTGATTGTCAATTCTTAAAGTAAGGATCCGGTAATCTGAAGTAGAAGCATGGTAGGTTATTAAGGTTGACAAATATATGTAGTCTGTTAACTGTGGAGACAGACAGCTATCTTACAGCATTACAGTATAAGAACGCTTTAACGTGTCAGTGATCGTCGTATGTTATAAGAAAAACTATATTGCGATGTAGTACATAATGCATTCATTATCGCAATTTTGGTTCCACCAATTGGTCTTCTACTCTAGAGCACGAGTCTGAAGCCTCCAGAAATCTGCCATATTGTTCCAGTGTGAATCGACAAATTAAATATCTCAAAATTTTAATTACGTCGCAAGACATTCAGCAAGCCTTTAATATACATCAATAACGTCAATCATCAATGGCATGACGTTCACTCCGAAGTAAGGAAGTGGACAAGAAATTTTACCACTACTGTTGTAGTGTTCACGTGTAACTATCGACCGCGGCTGCAATTGCGTGACTTCAACTGAGGAGGTCGAGAGAACACTCCACCACACTGCACCAGTACGGATTGGAGGCAGTTACATTGAATACGATCTACTCTTTTTCATAAATAGAGAATGAAGTTTTGACATGACACTTAGTAAAGCATGGACATGTTTCAAATGAAGTAGAGTTACTGCTTCGTGACTTGCATTAGTATTGATATATATATTAATTATCGACATATTTCTTTCCAGTCCCTACTGAAATGAGCGTGTTTGTGAGAGAGCATTTGAACTACTGGTATTCCTTGAAAGCCTTTTACTTCGCGAAGACTATAGCGGACCTGCCGTTTCAGGTAAATATGTTTGTTTGATTAATGTATTTATTACGACTGCTTCTCCAATGTTCGACATTCGAACATAAATCATCATTTTATTTGAGTTGAAATGGAATTATTTGAAAACAGAAATTAAAGCATCCTTTTATACTGCGAACATTTTTGTAAATATACTGTTCGCCATGGAGGAGGTCTCCTGTTTAGAACCATTCATAAGAGATGTACCACGTCATACTCGTGATAAAGATGCAGGGTTATCGAATTTTATACAAGAAGATGTAGTTCTAATTTAGCTGCTAGATTTAGCACAATTCGATTTTTATTTTATTATATACCTAACATTTAAAATTTCATATTTGGGACTATATTTTTTACATACTCAAGTCGCTTGTCTGCTCATTATCACAACTTATAGTTGTCCCAGTTGTGTTGCTGAGCTCGGTTCTCTCACATATCAGAGGTACATAGCCCATAAATCCACATAGTTTTGCGAATATTATGGTGAACCCTCAGATGCGTAGGCCTCTTCACGATGTTTTTCTTGAAAAAAGCAAGTGAGAAGAAACTTGAACATATTCTTTTTAAATAAGATGTGTAGACCAACATTTGAACCGAGAGACTTGTCTGTTTATTTATTATAAAAAGGAAGAAAAAAATATTACAACATTAAATGGGTGCTAAACAATAATGAAAGGAAGAAGATCTGTCAAGAAATGGAGAAAATTGGTGTAACTGTTTTTCATAGCTTATTTATACACCTACCGTTATAGTTTGTAGTTAACCTGGTTCTATTTGCTTTCCGGTAAAAAAAAATATCTCACAGAACAACACCAAAAAATGACTATTGATTTATTTAATGGAAAATGGATTATCGCAATTGTTAGACGTCGTATCAAATATCTTCACGATTAAATACAGAAAACAAAACACGAAGATTGGCAACAGTTATTCACAAGGGACACACTGTAGGACTACAAGTTACTCAGTAGTTCAGCCTTTAATGTACCATGATGATGAGAGTGATAGGAGTGGGTTACTCTTGATTTTTGTGGTTTTAACATTACATTGTCATTTTTAAAACTTTTGTCGCGATAATATTGCAGAGAAAATATGTTTCCTTGATTAGAATATACCAAATAATTGGATTTAGTTCTTGTAATACGATGGTACGATTAGGATAGAATAGTGGATTTTCTGATATAGAACATATGATATTTAAGTATCTTCGAGCTACTCTATAAATTTATATTGGACTTAATGTTTATACAGTTTATGTCGCCCATTATTTTATATTCAACAAATAAAATTAGTACTTCATGTGTTATATTGAACATTTTCTTTATGACAATAAGTGATTCTGTTATTGTCGGTACATCTGTAACTTATCCGCCACATTTTTCTATTGTAGGTGCTGAATGGTCAAATCAGGTTAATAAAATGTGTTGTTAAAATAAAAGATTTTACCTTATTATTCTTGCTCTAAATAAAACCGAAAGAAATATGACGTTAAATATTGTCAATCAAAGTGAATTTCTTAGTCAAATAGGAAAGACATTATCTGCTAATTTGGAACTAATTATAAGTGAAATAAATATAATGTTTAGACATATTTCAAGGAAAATTAAATGTCCTAGTTATGAGGTATCAGAATTTAAACCCAAAAATAGGAGTAACTATTGTAGTTACTGTTACATTGAACATACATAAATGAGAAAATCAAAGAATGACGTCCAAGGACTGTATGAAGAATTAGGTACTCGAGAATTTCTACCTTTTATGCACTATCAAAACATAACTTTTCTCTGTTCCCCCACAGATCGTCTTCAGCGGAGTATACGTGATAATAGTGTACTTCATGACGGGTCAGCCGATGCAGACGGACCGGGTGCTAATGTTCACCACTATAAACATTCTCACGGCGCTGGTCGCACAGTCCCTGGGTTTGCTCATCGGCGCCGGCATGAAGATAGAGACCGGGGTCTACCTCGGCCCGGTTACCACCATACCAGTGGTGCTGTTCTCCGGGTTCTTCGTCAACTTCAACGCCATTCCCGGGTACCTCCAGTGGCTGACGTATCTCAGTTACGTTAGATATGGGTTCGAGGGCGCTATGCTATCGGTTTACGGGTTCGGAAGAGAAAAGCTGCATTGCTCCGAAGCGTATTGTCATTTCAGAACTCCAAGTTTGTTCTTAAAAGAGATGACGATGGATCAAGCTAACTTTTGGGTGGACGTCGGCGCACTGAGCGCGTTCTTTGTATTTATTAGAGTAATCTCCTACTTAGTTCTAAGGTTCAAGTTGAAGATGATGCAGTAGGGTAGCACAAAGGCTTCGTTTAACGGTGATATTATTCCCTTTTCAATATCAACCACGGATACTGATAGTGGCACTCGCGTGCGTAATGCTTAGCGTAGTTGCGTAAAATTGACAGAACGCATTTACGGATAGATTATGAACGAGCGTAATTTGTCAATTTTACGCTCGCGACAACGATATTGTACGCGCCGGCGCAACAAGTTGTTACTGTAGGATAACATAGATTTCGAAATATATAGCTTTATAGGGTGCAGCTCGATTTAATTTGTTTATATAAACATAGTGGTTAGTTGTTAAGGTTTTACAGAACATCGGGCCCATGACTTAATTTTAAGTTACTTAATAATATTTTTTCATTTGTATGTATGGAATGTACAACCCTTTCTATAAGTGCGCTTGGATTTTTTAATAATAAATTAGGTTGTCTGTCAAAATTACGCAAAATAAAAGTGACAAAAAATCATATTTACGTATTATAATTAATTAGTTGTGTTCGTTGTACCTAACTGAGTTACTGATCACGTTTCCCTTATTTATTAAAGCAATAAGTGATATTTTGTATTGATTGAACTTTTTACCTAATGAATAGAAGGTAGTGGTATAATATATGATTTATCTGAGGTCCTATAAGCCATTTAACTCAGACATGAAACATAACTGTTTAGGAATATTTGCCATGCTATGATGGCACGATAAAATAATATAAGTAGAAGCGTCAAGCGACTTCAGGGAGGAACGTAGTTTGAGATTCGTTCCATGTTTTTGACCACAACCATTGCGGTTGCTGCATTCCCGCTCCATATTTCCGCAGCCTAAAATTATATATAGTTATTATAGAACATAGTACTACATAGCTAGTGATATTTTGTGTGCGTGTGTTAAATTGTTTTGCCATAATATCGTCGTACTTAAACTTGAGTACTTATAATGTGATTTATATTGAGTATTATTATTTAATAACAATTGCATTGTTATTTTTTATTATTAGCGGCTAGTTGTATCAAGAACCATTATTTTTATTTTCTTTATGAACGAATTTATATAGTTTCAATTGATTAAGTCAAGATCCTTTAGTATATTTAATTCCATACTTTAATAATTGAGTTATATTAAGACATTTATCAACGAAATAATATAGGGAGCAATATTTTAATGAATATTCGAAATATTTTCATCATTTATATCATGATTACAATATTATTAGAGTCAATTGAAAAACATTTTTGTGTCATATTTTAGAAACATGGTACCGATATTAATGGGGATCTAGTGCAATTAATGCATAGATTAAAGTTCTTTCACGCATTGCAATGAAAAATTTATGAATATTTAGGTTGTTTTGTTTATACTTGTTCACATAACAAGACTTACAATGCTCCCGTTTTGCGTAACTAATACCTTAGAGAATATTACTGTTCATTGAATGAAAAATTGCTCATTTATTCCGTTATTCAATAAAAGATGTCATTTATCATAATAATGTACATTGATGATAAAATGAGAGATATCTTGCTCCAGTTAAACAATAGCTGTATTAACTTCTTCAAATAAACTGAAGTGTTTTTTTTTAGAAAACAGTCAACAGGTAGAATTTCTCGAAAAATTATAAAAGTAATAATATCGTAGAAAGATTCGAAAGGCCGTAAAAAGTAATGTATTTAGTTGTTAGTGATTCTGTCTCTCTATAAAGGGACTTTGGATTCAGTTCACGGTTAGATCAGAGATTGAGTCGTTTATGTGATAGATAAAAATTGTTCCCATATCATCAGAATTTGTGATGGTGACATTCATATTAATTGTGATTCAGGGAATCCTAGTAGGGGTATGTGTGTATGAGTTCTTATAATTATTATACTTTATTATCCACACACAGATGTCACCAATATCTAGTTTAAGCTATTTCTTAGTTAGATTATTCTTAAGTATTGCTTTAATTTACCACAATTTATCACCACATCACATACTAAGATCGAGTGCAAAGTTAAAGTTTTTTCATAATAAAACTTCTTATTTCTCATAATATTATGATATTATATTTCATATCATTATTTTTAAGTCAAGTATAGTTTTGAATGTTCAATGTGACTGCAAATAATTCCAATTGATCTGACTTAGATTTTGATGTAAATTTGACAAGTAACGTGACGGTTTGTGTAATTTTGACAGAAAATAGCGTAATTTTGTCAGACAACGAGCCACGAGCGTGCATATCTACTCAATTATTCATAGAATATAGATTTAAATTAGTTGTTAAATACCTTTCATTAAGCTAAAAGTTTTGGTAATTCTCTATGTCTATCCTAATTACCTGTATTTATTAATTAATAAACGACTGTGATTTTTATAACCTTGCAGTATTATTCCTCCATTGTGTTATGTCCAATGTTAATGTATTATAACATTTATTGCATTAAATCTTTCCAGTTCATATATTGCGGAAGATGTACGTTTTAATGGTTATTATGTGTACGTTTGTTCTAAACAAAACAAAACACAAACATAATTTTACTGCGAGAATCTATATATATATATAAATGTATGTTTGTCTGTATGTCCTTTATAGAATCGTAAACATGCATTTGATCATGTGATGATCTTAGCAAAGTTGTTGTGTATGAGCCCACGAAGGTTTCTGTGTTGGTCCGACTAATTTTCGACAGATGGCGCCACTGTGATTTCATTATTTTAGCGTAGCAACGCGCGCAGGTTTTAGCTAGCTTAAATATAAAGTGTAAATAGGTATACGTTTTTAGTAAACACAACTACGGCTATAAGAAGAACAATGTCGTTGTTCTAAGTCACTATTCCGTCCAATTTGCTGTTGAACTCTGGTATAGCATATGCAGCGACGGTTTGAAATGCCTTTGTCAACTGTAACAAATTCTGATTAAATGTTTACAACAATGATTACACAAACCAAAATGGTTCCAGATCTATTATCTGGACGCGCTAAGGGACTGATGCGTGTTTAATTGAGACAAAAACCAATAAGAAATTGATTTTCGCACTGTATAATTGGTGATTGTTTCAACACATCTTTAATACGACAATCCAGCTATAGGTACTGACGGTTTTAGTCGGATGAGCACGGCAAGTTTCATATATATCCAAAGCCGACAATGACTGTAGCAGTTGGGCGCTGGAGGCGTCACATGCCGCTCATAATATAAGAAAATTGTTAATATTGCCGGGTTATCGTATTCAAGAAATTGAATATTAATATTAGTAACTATTTGGTAATAAACTAGTAGTAAATATCTAGTAGTAAAGGCTTTAAACGTTCTCCAAAGCACAGAAGCGCCCAAAAGTTATACTCATTAGTCATCCAATACGCGCCCGCTAATGCGTAAGTCGGCCGATCATTTAGGATACACACAAGCCACCAGGCCATGAGCGGTCGGAAACGAATTATTCTTATTGACTCTCAGTGCATGCGACATCAGATGATGCAAATCACGGCGTTCTGATGAATCAATAGATTATTTGCGAATATACAGAATCAGATCAATATGTGAGGCTTCGGGGTTTGTTTGAGGACACACCTTCATCCATCCAAGTTTGGATGTTAGGTCCAGCTTGGTCCCGGTTCTCATAGTTATAAAGTAGTTGTAATTAAACCTTCATTTATCTCAGGTGATAGTGCCTCTATTTACAAATTTACTGATTCCAGGTTCGATTCTCGGCCGGGACATAGATTTAAGTGACAGAAATGTTTTCTTCTCGAATCATGGATTTTAATGTTATGTTGTCCAAGCCAAAAGTACTCAAAAAAAGTGCTCAATCTAAACGGACCAGATCTTCATGCACTAATAACTCAGTCACTCTCTCACTCACGCTCTCACTCACTAGATACTGCAGGCCCGAACACCTACACACGATAGGCTCGAGCAATGCCGTAGCGTGCAGATTCTGCAATGAGGCAGATGAACTCCAATCCACATCCTCTGTGACTGTATGGGCATAACTGCATAAGTCGCTTACTGCGAAATATGATCCTCCCATGTTAGATCAAAGATCCAGATACAAAGTAACATCCTAAAGTTCATAAAACTGTGAGACTTGGTGACCAGATCTAAGTCAGATCTAACTCTTAAAAAAGGATGGCTACAATAGATCAAATATTGTCGCAGTGGTTCTTGGGATCCGCGTCCGTTGCCCAACCATCAAATAATAATAATCCCAATCTCTATACAAGGAATCATCAGGGGGGATTTATTTTGTATTCTCAACTTAAATAACTACCTTTGTCCATGTTTATATCTTCTACGCGTCCTTTCTTCTCTAGGAATAAACTCTGGGTCACGATACTTATTCAGTCCCCTCCTACTGGTCCGGAAACAGGATAATATGTGTTACTTTACTTTACTTTATTTTTAAACTGAACGTCCTATAATGTCTTGGCTGATAACCCTCAAACAAAGCACGTTGCAGCAACTTGAACGCACTAGGCCTTCTTAGAAGAGCCCCGCTATTTAATTAAAGTCAAACTTCCATCTCAGCGCTGGCTAGTCAGTTATAAAGTTGCAACGCAAGTTGGACTTGGTACGCCTAATGATTCACTTCGTCTTACCGACAACTACTTTCCGAGTTCTTTTTCCATTAGTACGTTTTAGTTACTCAATACAAAGTTAGTTGGGAAGCGTAAAGGCGGTTATTCAACGGGTTCTACGAACGTGATTAGCTTCTGTTGGCTGTAACGATGGTAGGACGAGAAGTGGGCCGTTTTTCTTATTAGCTGTATTTACTTACTAAGGATAGTGTTTGCTCGAAGTTAATCGATTTCACCTATGGCCTATTTAGACACTCGTTATAATTGCACTACGACGAAATCTCTATTATTCTTCCTTCCTTTTTTTAAGGACAACGTATCAGTGATGGCTTAATTGTTTCTGACGTGGTAATTGATGATGGATAATCATTTATTATCGGGTGGTACATCCATCCCCACATATAAAAATCCAGTAAAGTAACAAGTTAATTATCACTTGCTCCCGTGAAGGAAAACTTTGTTAGAAAACTTGCACACTCGAGAGTTTTCCGTAATGTTTTCAAAAGCGTGTGAAGTTGGCCAATACGCACTTCGCCAGCGTGGTTGACTGGTTTGTATCGCTTACGTTGTGAGAGGAGACCTAATCCCAGCAGTGGGACATTTATGAGTCGTAATG
>DWPA01007498.1:0-10294 GCA_018251375.1 Calpodes ethlius | reverse complement strand
ATGCGTGTTCTATCTCTGCATCTACGTTGAGTAATGAGACGACTTCAATATAGAACATCAGATATTTCACTTCAGGTTTCGTTTGGTCTATTACCAAGCATATTTAGGGTTTCTACACGTGGGTATATTTCGACAAGTAACTCTGTGTAAGCTGGTATACATTGTGTAAATCAACAGTGATGTATGATGATTTAAAGTCACCTATCTCTTGTTATTAAAGGAATTCATAACTACCCACACCACATAACCTAATGACACACACAAACACATACTTACATACTTACACAAAAACACTATCTCATTCTTTCACAAAACTTTAACGATTTAAGAGTAAAAAATCCTTAAATCCTATATTTGAATGTAGTTAAATCTACAATGTTTTTACAATATTTCATTATGATTTTCAGTTGAAGTTATTTAATATTGTATCTTAAATGGTGTATTGTATCCACCACAAAAGCCCTAGATAGATGTTAGGCATATTAGTATGACAAATTTTAAATAAAAATATAACTCCACTATATGATAATAAGTCCTAAGAATAATGAATTCGTGAGAAACAGTAGTAGAGCGATACACAGGCAAATAAAGCTAGGAGAGCGTAAGAGCCTTGTCCTCTATGAGTACGATGTTGGTGATGTTGTCACGATATGTAGATGCGTGTAATCTGTAGATAACAAGAGCGACATGACAATAACGCTCTAATGGACCGGTTTTCAAGGAACAATTGGAGATTGTACAAATGGACTGATACTGTTATTGCTACGTTGATTTCAGTTTCTATTTCCGGACGAGTAAATCCTCCTATTGTTCCCAATATAGCTTTTGTTGTTGAAACTAGAACTTTTTGTATAGATACCTATTTACTGGTTAGTATCTACATGTTTTATCTCAATATGACGTACGAGTAACTTTGGTTCAGTTGAGTACACTGCGGTATCGTTCGGATTCATGGTTTTAAACTTTATTTATGTGCTTTTGATAAATTCATTACTATTAATTTATGAGGAACTAAAATATACACTTAATTTATTGTATGGATATATAAAACATAATGTTTTCGACGCAAGATTTAACTACGTGAGCTATTTAAGAATATTTTATTGTTATGAAACTATGTTAATTTGTCAGTCAAACTTTAAGAGTCCATTGCTGGAAAAAGTCTGCCTATAATTCATTTTTCATTATCGAATTTGCTGCAATCTACATTGAGTCATTTTAATTCTGATCTTTAAATTATTTTAAAATTGATATGGATATACATACAATTAAAGATTTAAACTTAGTTTCTATTTAGTTTATTCATTAGTTCCACTTAATTTCTATACTACTTCGCTTTTTCGAAAGCTAATCTTAGGTACCATGTGGTATTAGAATTGAAAGTTTAAAAAACTTTGAAATTGATATTTTCTTTAGCTCGTTGACTTTAAGAAAATAACGTGTGTATATTTCAATAGTTATTATACTGAATTATACATCGATGAGATTGGTTGATATTGAAACAGAAATAAGATCCCGTCGCCGCAGTGTGTTTCAAAGTCAAATTGAAATTCAAATCTGACTCTTTTGAATTTTTCCTGGATTCTCAGATTTCTTCACTATTACAAGACGTATGTAATTTATAATCTAACTATAAGTTCTCTTCTTTTTAAGTATTAACATGCGTAGTACGACGTTGTCCACTTTTTTTAAATGATCACCTAAAAAGGATCTAAGCGTGACTTGAATTTCTTCGAAGTGTCAGTTAACCTACTTTGCAACATCAAGTCCCATTTTACTTGTAGAAGCAATTTAACGTGTAGGATCTTCGTATTGTACATATTGTACAGTAAAAACTTTTGATAAAATATCAAAATTTGCGTTTTGCGCTTCGATTGTAATACATTCAGTTGTACTCGTATAACGTCGACGACGACGTCAACGCTTTGTAATTGCATACCTACATATTATTTCCATAAAGTGATATGAGGTATCGCTGCATGATTTGAAAATGAATGAAAGAAAATTAATTCTATTTTATTCTATAATAGACATAAATAAATCAATAAAGTAAATAAAATTTCTTCATTGAGCATTATTATTTTTAATAAGGTGCAATGCTTTGTCCGTTACGATTTTTAGAACGTTTATTTATCTATTACGTAAAGCAATCAAATTATTTATAATGTTATTATTACTTAAATAAAGAGTTTTAATTAAACAATCAGTTTTGACGTCAACAATTTTGAGAACTTTAAATTGTCAGAAATCCCAACAAGCGTATTCGTTGAAGAATGAATGTAACTAATTGGTGAAACTAACTGCATGGTGGCGAGCAGTGACGGTCAGAGTTGAATGGTGACTCAATGACAACTGCTAAAAGGTCGACGTTGAAAAATGAATTAGAGACAGCCTTTTTCCAGCAGTTGATTTCTGAAACCTGACTAACAAATGAACATAGTTTCACTAGAATGAAATGTGTTGCAAAAAATATACACCGATTTTTTTATCGACATAGCCGAAGGAAAAACTGACTTACAAGGTGATAACCGCGGCTTTGCCAGCGTGGTAAAAGGAACTAACTACAATAAAGAGATAGTTGATTCCTTTCTACCATAGGTTGCCAGGTAAGTATTTTTGTTAAACACTTTCTTTAATTTGATCGAATAACACATCGTAATGGATCTTCCAACGGAAAAAAGACGACAGAAAAAAATGGCACTTTTCATCAAAAATTAGTCTATATCTACGCTTCATTGCACTGTAAAACAACGACAAACAAACAAACACACTATCGCATTTTTATTATTATGAATTTACTTGAAAAAAAAAACAGTGTGATTATTTATAAATTATTTTTGCGTTACCCATTTTATTGTCGACATATTGTTTATTATAATTATATTCGAATCACGTTTAACTGCCGCAATACGGTTCAACTTTGATTCTGCTATAGTATCAGATAAATTTGCGAATGCTCCGTTTTTGGCAGCGGTTCTGTTTCTGTTGCCATTTGAACTAGAAAAAGCGTTGGCAAGTATATTATCGTCTGCATCGGACTGACTAGACTGGGCAGGCGTCGTATTTATGACACGGAGTAAATTACTGAAATGTTTGTATCTTGCTTTGATTTTCATATTTACTGAGAGGAAAGTATATATCTAACCAAGAATATAAACGTAGCAAGGTTTGTTATTGTGCCCTATTTGTTTATTGTTTCTTTTTTTTTGTTTGTGCATGACAAAGATTACGAGTTTTATCGCTTATTTTTATGGCATTTACGAGACTTGTAATTGTTAGTTGCTAGTTATTTTCGTGGATTTCCATTTTTAAACTCGCCTACGCTGCTTTTTCGTCAGAGTTGCGTAGTCATATGTGCAAGAAAATGTTTTCTATTTGAAACCTTAGATTTAAAATTTAAATATTTAGTATCTGAGAACGTATAGGATCATGTAATTTTTATTTCCAGAATGCAATAATTGTATTATTCCTATGAGGAGATTTAAGTAAATTTGAACTATTAAAATAATATACCAATAACTAGGACCAATAAACGGTATCTTTTTTTATGTTTTAAGTTACTAGTATTAAGATAACCTATAATTTAAGTGAGGGCGCAAACTCGTTAAAAACGTAAAGTTATAAACATTGAAAAATGGTTGGTTTTCTTATGATATTATATAAAAGGTAAAGATTGTTAAATAACATTGTAATCAAATGTACCAAATTATATCTCTTAGTTTTTTCCGTTATAAAACAATGCTTTAAGGAATAAGACAATGGAAGTAATAAGATTTTGTAAGAATACGGACAAAATTGCGGATAGTACAGCAATATATAACCAATACTCTCTCAGTCTCAATCGGAGCGTAATGTTTTGTCGATTCGCGGAAATTACGATCTTCCTAGTGTTTCTGAACGGATTTCAGCACACGATAGACATGTCTCGACAATAATAGAATATTTTCCAATTAATATAATATGTTAGTCCCTTTACATTGTCATCAGAATGTTAAAAGTATTTTAAGCTTCATTATTTTTTGTTCTTTTATTATAATACATTTTGGTGCTTTCAAATAAAACTTACTAGATACATAACGGTTTGTAAATATGACTATGCAGCTTTTGTATTAAACATACTAGCTAAACACTGCGCGCGTTGCTACGCCAAAAATTAAAATAAGGTAATCACAGTGACGCCATTTGTCGAAAATTTATTGGACCAACTCAGAAACCTTCATCGGCTCATACACAAAAACTTTGTTAAAGATCATCACATGATCAAAGCATAGTTTAAGATTCTATAAAGAACATATAGACAAACATTCATTTATATATATAGATTTGTATAATGATAAATGATGAAATGTTTTGCAAAGACTATCTCTCTATATACTATAAAATTGTAACATTTAAATAATAACAGATAAGGAATAAAAATAATGTCAAATAATTTCGTTTATATATTCTAGGTAAAAAATCGTAGGTCTTTTAAAACGAAGTCATTACTATTCAATATAAAAAAAACAAAACCAACATAACTTTTGCTATACATTAAGCTATGCTAAACCAATAACAAAATAACAAATTATTGTTAAATCATCTATCATCGGTATGTTCACCAAGATAATTCATTTAATATTAAGAGGATAATGTATGGCCTTTCTAAAATTTCCTCCCTAAGGCTAAAACATTACCTACAAGAACCGCCCTCATCGTTTGACCCTTACACTGTATCATATAAATACATTTATAGCCTATTCGACCCGAATTCTAATCATAGTTCTATAACATCTTGGAATAAAATTCAAAACAATATGAATTTATTTTCCTAAGCCATATCATATGAACGTTATACAAATAACCTAATACTTGACTAAATATGTTATATTACACATAGATAGTCTTTTTTTATCTTATGTAACCAAGATGTTGGTTAAGTTATATATTTTGGTTTGATTTCTACAACGTTAAGGTTTATCGACAAATTTTAATGTCATATACATTTTAGACATAATATTGTCATATTCATTAGTATTCATATTCAGTCATGTCATTGTCTAATATGTATCTTCAACTGTCATTATTATATTGCTACATATAAACCTATCAAAACAGGTTTTTTAAATAAGAATAATTGGACGTAGTTATGCAAAATGGATCCAACCCATGGAACAAATGGAATCTTCAAGTCAACTTTGGAATAACGTTGCTTTTCATGAATACTAGCACAAGTCAAAATTTTGAAAAACACATATAAAGCAGCGATATGTAAAATAACATTCTAGCTGCATGGTACGTTTTTTTTACTAAAAGATTTAAATGAAATTAAAAAATAAGCTATAGTCTGATATATAAATTTGACTAAAAGGCCTATTTTCTGAAAAGCTAGTTTTTGTGGTTAGATTTGTTTTGTATAACTACGTGCAATTATATAAAATTTCGCAATTTACATATAATATATCATTTTATACATTTTATTAAACTATTTTACGAAAAGTATTTTTGTGTATAATACTTTTAATTAAATTAATTAATCCATATACGTAACAATATAAGTACTAATGTCTAAGTGAAACATTTAAAGTATCCACTCTGTAGCTAAGTGTTCAACCGTGCGATTAACTGCCGAATACAGGAACAAAATATTCATTACAGAGAAAGGTCTCCGTTGTAAATTATAACTTATTGCCAACGCCCTATGCGTTAATATTGATCTGCACCAGGTGGCTATGAATTAAACCGTGCCTTTACGTTGACCTTCCCTTGGTTTTTCTTGTTTCCTTCCTCAATATTTTGTATGAAGCTATTTCGAGGAGAGAGCGAAAGCTTGTAAAATTTTCCTTGTAAGTTTTTTTCTTTTTTGATATCTAAATTCTAATATATAACTGTTATTCCTACTGACGTTAGAAATAAAAATGTTACATGTATCTAGTTACTACTAAATAACAATCAATGTAGAATTTTAAATGTATTACAATTGTGTATTTTCCTTATCGCAGCCGAAACCTCGAGCTGATAACGCAAGTCCTTGAACTCTAGAAAATCCAAATGGTACGAAACTATGCCATCTATATGATTTTATATACTCTATACAAAGTCGTGGACATGCGTATTGGCCGCTTACGGACTGAAGCACGAATCTTCTTCACCACAACTTGTAGTACGAGGAAAATTGAACTCAAATGTAAGACGGAGAAATTACATTATTACTCTGTCAAAGCGTCGGGCAAGCGCTCTATGTTGGGCGGAGGCATCGAATCGAGGGTGATTCAGTTGAAACCTCGCCGCGCTAGGGGTGGTATCGTTCGCACCCCGGTTCCACAGTGCCCATTCAGTAAAGACCGCCGATATGACGTCTTATAATCCATCCAGAAAAACCTTACAATAAAAAGAATAACACATTTATAGTAAATAACCTTTTGTGATTTTCACCGAATGTGCGAGCTATCGGCTGCTGTCGTAAATGTGACAGAAGTACTCGTAGGAACGTGTCACTCGCGAAGTATACAAAAAATGTTAATTAAGTAACACGATAGTGTATCCTGCGACGAACTTATTTGTCTACTTTAGTGCGGTTCTAGAGAAATTTTAGTGATCAAAATCTTCAAGTAGGATATATTTGTGAATTTTAGGTTTTAGTGGTCGGTTCTTACAATCAAGTTGAATGAATATACCTAATGCCGAAGTGCATCTGTAATGGCTGTGATATAAATCTACGTCGCTGGGTATAAAAATATTTTATATGTTATCCGCACCTTTGGCTTTGACGCTTCCGTAGACAAGAATTGGCATAAAATTGGCTTTACAGATTTGTTTCCTGAAGAGGTTTTCATTACTTTCGTTTCCAAATTGATTCTTTAAATTGTCTAACAATATTTTTGTACTCACGTAAATAATTTCAAGTTTAACAAAAGCACTTATTTTACTAACATCTTGTAAAATATATCTAATGTTAAAAACGGCCAAAATTACTGAGCTAGAACCAAATAAAAGGTTCAATAGTAAAGCGTGACCCACTAAAGTCACGACCATTTCATTTAAATGCTTCGATAAACTGTATCCACGAATACTTTACGTGTTATCTGATTATTAAGTCATTCCACTCTTTGCAAACCGTATAATAGTTCTAGCAACCGCGCATATCACCGCTTTATGGATCAGAATTATGCGAAAAATGGAATTATTCTAAAAATAATATAATTGCTACAAACATGCACAGACGTCTGGATTCGCGATCATTGATAGGTTAATAAAACTATTTCTGGTCAAGTCCATTATCTACTAGGTCATTTCGTTACCTATACATATTTATTTTTATTCACCCGGATAAAATTAAACCGTATTTTCTTGTATTAATCAGTCATGCACATAATACTTTAATAATTTGTACAAATAAAAATATTGGCGGGATAGTAATAAAATATAAAAAAAATATATAAAAGATTTCACATAAATAATCAAAAATGACTAACAATATGTGTCCAAGAAATCAGTTTGACGTAACAGAAAACTTTTCGCCGGCATCCAATCATCATTTTGAAAATGTGATTAAGTTCCTGTCTGATGCCTGAGTTATTGCATAAAAATGGTTCGTATCTTACTAATTAATATGTGTCTAGTTTACGCTATGTGTTTTGTTGCTAGTATTTACGTACCCCGTACATATTACTAGGGGACTAATGGCATAAATAGTTAACTGGAGAATGCTTGCTGCTTGATCCCTAGACCTGTCTTATGATGTTATCCGTTCATGAATTAATAAAGGAACGATGAGCTATTCCCATAAGTACGGCATTGTGCAGTGATTATAACCAATGCTTGGCCGTGATTAGTACAATAATGACTAGTATAAAGAAATATTTCGTGAAACTATAGTGAAACTCATGACGTGATATAGTTAAACTATAGATAAACTAGTTTATTTTATCAGCAAATGTTTTAACATGAGTTTTGTGGCTGTATGTGGCTTATATACTATTATTAGATGAAGTATGATTTTATTATTAAAGGTTAACGCCTCTGTAGAGTTATGTAGATGTTTGTTTACTTGTGATTATAAACTATTATTAATAATTTTATTTTATTTAGACATTAAAAAACACTATTTATTGTAATTTTTGGTTTCAAGATATTTACTATTCAAAGAAATAAAATGGTTGGTGTTATTCTCGCAATTTCGTCATCTGATGTATCACGAAGACATTTTAATTTTTATATTTATTATAAAAATAAGTATATATAATTGGTAAATTCCTGGCCAGAGAGTTTAAAAATAAAAATATTAGTATGTGCTCATTACAATTCTAATTTCTTAGCTCTAACAAGTAATCGTTACACCAATGCGAGTAACACATTCCCTGTTGAAATATTTATACGTCTAGATAAAACTATTCTAACCGTGCGTCTGAATATGACTATGCCCAATGTCCATTTACCCTAAATTCCGATTATATGTTATCGAGAAAGGTTATGCTCCTAAAGTTATCGGCTAGTAAAACTTTTATATCCGATATACCTCTACCACACCTTTAACGTTGGTATTAACGTATATGCCTTTATGTGCTTTGATTAGCGTGTAAAACTAACGCATGAAAACCAAAGCGTTAGAAGCTTGGCTACATTTATATAGAGCTGCACAAAATTATATTTAAGTGTATTTATTTACTTTATAAATCGTTAGCCATTATGGCCTGTATCATTTTTGACGCGTTAATTAACGCATTGGAACGCTGATGACAGGAGAAATTATGCGTATTATAACAGTGTTTTTCTATCTACCAGGAGAAAAGCTATTTTTTATAAATCATAAGTTCTTTATTCACCTGTTTGGCGAATCCTGATGGGGTTTTTCCTTCTCACTAGAATTAGACTTTATGTCACTATTTTGTACTTAGGTCTTTAATTAAATATTGACGAAACTACAATATACATGAAAACTAAAATTTTTGTTATACAAGTAAGTAATGTAAGAAATTGAGGCGGAAACTATAAAATGTACATTGTACATTTATCATCAGATCCTATGATCTAATGATGATTCTACAATCATAAGATAATTTTGAATGGAGTAAAAATACTAATTTTATTTAAAATATATCTTATGGTTGAGAGAAATTACATTTCTATATGAGAGATAATTAAAGAATTATAAAAATATACACTTTTTGGTTATAATATAATAAGATCTTATTTCTGTTCTCATTCTGGGAATATGTGTAGTTTTCTCTGTGTGATGTCCATGGCACCCACGACACAGGGAGTCCTGGTGTGGGCTTATCAGCCTGTAGGTTGATTTACTTGTTATATTCTCTTAGTTTCATTTGTATTCAACTCACCCCTTAATCATGATAACTTTAAATTAAGACAAAGATAGTTGAAATATGATATTAATATTAACATGAAGTAAATTATATACTTCTCTCGTACACGACATAAATTTATCGAAATTCCCATTTAACCCAAAATACCAGTCATGGCAAAGTCCCTAACAATTCATACCGGAATGAGTCTAGATTGAAATTAATTACATTTGAACAACAATGGAACTTAAATATTACTTCGTACATTAATATTGTTTTTGGAATGGAAATATTAAACAATAAGAAATTAATGTATATTACAGAAAGCCTTCGAATACCAATATATTTGAATAAAAAAATGTAGTAGGATGTATATTACTAAAGATATAAATACATCTTTACATATTTTATATAATTAACTAATCCTCAGTAGCGTTAACATGCCTTTTACCATTTTATTAAATAGCAGTACATTATTTTAAATTGAAATTTTTAACCCACAGCGACCGGGGATCAACTTTCTAATATACGTGATATGAAACGCACATATTCATAGCTTACATCATCTAATCCTGAAAATTGACGTTGAATATTACGAACAATAGGTAGTGTATCATGATTGTAAAATTATAATGTCATTTCTCTTAATCTTTCGCCTACTAGTATCACTTTATCCTTTTGCTGAGAAATTTATATTTTGTGTTTTCCATTTTATAAGGGCAAAGCTTAACAAACTTATTAACTAAGAAAACATTGAATGAGATATTTAATACTCACATTTATATATAGTCCCTAAAACTACTTTATTAGATAACTAATAATGTTACAAATATATATACCTACATAAAATTCAATAAGGAAGTGTAAAATTATATTGTTTACTGCTGTTTTTGAAATTAGTATTTGGAGTTTACACCTATGTTACTCGTAATAGTATTTTTTTTTTTTTTTTTTACCTACGATAAGTCAGTGCTTGACTACTATCCCACCTGATGGTAAGTGGCGATGTAGTC
>DWPA01007497.1:0-10294 GCA_018251375.1 Calpodes ethlius | reverse complement strand
TACAAATAAAAACATGCCAAAAATATAAGCGCAGGTTATTTTATTACTCTGAATCCTTCTGCCTTATAAAGGGTTAAAACGCTTTGTTTTGCCACACGAAAATTTAATCGACCATCGCGGAGCCCCCAATCGTCCATTATAAAATTAGCTCCAATTCCACCGAAATGCACCGCGGAGCCGGCTCCGGTCGTCGCATCATTCGCATCGCACAATTCGGTGGGGGCGTTTGTCACTTCCAATCAACGCATTGTGGCGCGGCGGCTTTGTGGCGTCCTTTTGTTCGGGTGTACCCTTGTGGCCGGCGGGTGGTGGACGATGGGGGGGGAGGGCAAATAAAAAGGTTACGGCCCACGGAGCCGCTGAACTAAATGGTCGCCCCGTAGCGCTGCCAAATAGCGTCTGTATTGGAACGGTTTGAGACCATTTCATTGTTTACGGTGTGCGATTAGAGGGGATGAGGGGATGCAATTGTTTTCTTTTAATTATGTTTTTTAATACAAAAAATGGTTTTGTATTTTACTTCCGTAATCCTTAACCGTCTTTATGGTTGAAACGGTCATTGCAGTCGGTGCGGTTATGATCACCGATAATCCAGATCCGGTATAAAACATATTAGGTATGTAAGAGTCGACAGACAGGTATCTGAGGTTTTGTCAATGTAAGACAGTTTTACATTTACTAACGCCAAGGTCATTTAGGTAAATGCAAACAAGTGATTTGATCATTTGAAGTAATGTACATATAGCATTTGAACGCTACGCCTAATAAAATTTACTAACATCTGTCCACATCTCTAGATAAAAAGTTAGTTTGTGAAATAAATTGTTCTTTTGACACTTGGTAGGCAACTGATCTGAAGAAATGAGATAGATTTAATATTGAAAACTTCCGTGTAAAGATAAAAAAACAAGTTAAAAATGTTGTCCGTTTTACGCATATTTGTCAGGAAATATATGTATCTAGCTGAAGGTGCTTTACCTGCATCCACTTGTTCAGCCGTCGAACTCATCCACTCGACCAGCATTGCCAATCGTTCGGGACATAACACAACATTGTACAAGTGTCGAGAACATTCTATCGGTCGATATTCGATCGGCTTCGACGAGTGTCCCGCGAGATTCGACTGATGAATATTATAATATCGAAAAAGGAGAAACGGATTTAATTTAATTTTAATAACAATAGCAGTAGGAAGAGTTTAGACGCCAATTCGATTGGTTAATGACACACGATCGAACTGGTGCTAACTTAAAGAATGAACTAAGATAATGATCGTTTCTTCATTGAACGACACGACAACGACATCTTATTAGCAGTGTTGTGTACGTACACAACATAGTCTTACATGTGTGCGTGCAACGCTTGGACCTGAAAGTTGCTACCGCACAGTTAAATGTAAGTTTCAAGTAATGATTAAAATATTTTACAATTGCAGTATTGCAGCACCATTAGAATTATAAAGCTGTGTTGTTGGATGAAGGAGCGTACAATTTGGAGTTGTATAGTGAAATTTGCAATAGTTACTCTCATACATATACATTTATAATTACCCACTTTGTTCATTGTTAATTAATAATACCCCTTTATTATGTGGGTAGGTTGATATAATGTGACAGCTTGTTGTTACTAATCAGCTCCTTAGCTAAATAAAACATTCTTACCTTAATAATGCTTTCAATAGATAAATAATCCATAGTCGTATTATAAATGCGAAAGTATGTTTGTTTGTTTGTCCTTCTTTCACGGCGCAAGGAAGTCGCTATAGTATGATTTTTGGTTAGAAGATAGTTGGGAGGAGGACGAATAGTATAGGCTACTTTTTATTGCGAATAAACATCTTATTTCTGTGCGAAGATCTATACAATTTATATTTCGACGACGTTTAAGCAAGTGTCTAATAATAAATCGTTGCCTAGCAACCAGAGATAGAAAGGAATTGACAACTTATTGCTGTTCTTTTCTCACACGTGTGCGAAGCCGCGGACAACATCTAGTAGTTACTTAAATCTCAAATAACACGTGGCAAACCTGGCGTGTCCCGTGTTCCGTCCTCTCGTCGTTTGAATTGTTACGTTGCGTCGACTGCGTACCTCGCGAGTCGCGCGTCGTTTTGTTCGTGCGCGGTCGAATGCACTAAAGTTTAGCACCGCGCCCGATGCACGACGCCGATAGCCGTGGGGTTTGTGAGTTGTGGCCGTTGTGGGATTTTGTAGGCGAAATTTCATTTTTTAGTATAATACGCTTGGTTTTGGAATGGCATGTAATTAATTAACATTTCATTTACGTTTAAATGTGTTTCGATGATGAAAGATTCTGTTTGATTTATACGTGTTATTTTCGACTCAAATGTAATGCTATTATGTATGCCGTTTCGGTTTTTATGAAGCGACTTGTTTAAGAATTAATTTCTTCGAATAAATTCATAATGTATAAGGAAATCCACATAATATTTTTATTAACTTACATAAACACGTTCTATTTGCATTTTTACGTGATTAAATTTTCCTCTATGTATTGTGTAAAATTAGATTTATCCTAACTTAATTCTTCATTTTAATTTCTCTGCCCCTAAACTTGGTTTAAGTCGTTTAATTTATCGCCGATACAATTTGATGAATTTTCTCTCGTAACAATTATATATAATTTTAATGTTGTTTTAGACAATATGATTTACGTAGGTTATATTTTCCAAAAATATTATGAATGACCTCTTCGTTAACTATAATTTTAGACAACAGAAGACCCTTCCGTTGGTTGTTGTATAACAATGAGTTCTCGCATCCCTGTCCGACCTACTTATGTGTAAATTACAATAGCCTAAATTGATTCAGTAGTCAATGATCCTTAATTTAGTTTATTAGAAAAGATGTATGTGTGAATTTCTGTGCAGTGTATTTTCTTAATGTCTATAATGAAACACACTGCTTTGTATGGTTTTGACAAAAGCTTGCAAGAATAATATGTCGTTTAAATATATTATGTGCGTCAAATCTTTTCCTCGTATAATAATTATAATTTGTGTATAACAAACACGTCGACAGCGCAAGTACGAAGAAAAACGAACGCTGCCGAGTGTCATTAATAAAGCGGACGCAATTTACGAAGTACAATTAATCCGCGTTGCGTACTCCAGTCACTCCTCCAAGTTACATTCAATAGGGCAGAGTGCACACGCGACTCGGACGCGGTCACTCACACGATGCGGCGGCGCGGCGCGGGGGAGACGGGCCGGGACCGGATCGATCGCGAAACTTGTGCGACGTCCCTCACCTGTCTGCACGCGGGCTAACTCGGCCCGACTCGCGTCGACTGTTGACCCCCTTCCCCATTACACGATGAACGCATGCGATGAACTTGAAATTGGAAGCTCCTCCGGACGGGGAAGGACACCCCGCGTTTCACCTCTTTGTTTGGAAACGCTCCGAGTTCTCTATCGTGGGGAAGTTGAACGACCGCGGATGTTGATTCAGTTTTTGTTTCACGTTTCTTTCGTTTCTTTCGCTTCGTTTCGTTTCGTTTCGTTTCGTTACACCATTGAACTTGGTCTATGGATGTTTAGATACGGGTTGTGCGTCGTAACGTATTTGTGTGACAGCGTCAATCGTGTTAAGTTTCAATATTTGATGCTTCGAATGTTACAACTTTTATATGATATATGTTTAACATTATCATGATTTAATTGTTACTCCAATTGGGTGGAGAAATAACACAGTCTTTACATTTCTTACTCATATATTTTGTTTAAGTTTATTTGCAATGGAGTATATCCATTTGAAAGTCTTTTCCGATAATGATTTTTTATATGAGATTGCTCTTTGCACTCACGTTACTGAAGAATATTTCATTTCAATTCAAGTTAATGTCCAACTGTTCAAATTGATTAAAAACCCCTTCGTCCTCGTTGTCCATAAACTGTATCAGTGACTAAATAGGCCCACTAACGACCATTTTGTACCATTTCACTACCACTCCTGACTTCCTATGTGTTGACATGCAATATCTACGTGTATACCTGAATTCTAACTTTACAACCGCAAAATTTTCACTCACACCCGCACACTAAGTAAAATCCGACCTCACCTTTACATTTCACACCCGCTAATATTATTATAGGGGATAATAATATAATTGTGTTAATTTCACTGTTTTCAAATGCGCTAATACAGCTTCAGTGCGTAAATTCCTGTGTAATGTGATTTCCTGACAGCCTGGCCAACACACAAACCTAATTAGGCAAGTTGCGTATTAAGGGGCTTATCGCAGTCAATCTTGTTAGGATTTAAGTGGCTCGTCTGGCGTGTCTCTAAATAGCTTAACCGCACTCATATTACGTACGCACATAATGCGAGTATATATAGCTGCTATATAGTTTGTATAGACTACAATTATTTCAATGTTGTGAGTAATCGGTGAACGAGTATCAATGTCTTAATTAAATTGAACCGAAACAGACTGTATTATAATTGACTTCAAGGTTTTGAATTGAATATTTCATTACGTATTTTTTTTTGTTTTTGGGGTTGTTTGTGATAGTGTTTTGTTTTTTTAAACTCCCATTTAACTTGTAATGTTTGTTAGTTCGTTGTTTTGTATGTTTGTTTGGATCTTACTTCGTCTACTGAATCATTTATCGTTCATAGTTAAAATGTGACATATTGCTTTAGTTGCGATGACAGTGTATTTTTATGATAAAAGTGACCTGATAGTAAATTTAGGGTTGGCTCTAAACAACAGAACTACTCAATGATGAAAAGCATAGCTTTTTAATTTTTTGCAGAATAATTTATTTAAATATAAAATTTAAGCAATATATAATGTAAGTGAAGAGTGAACATTAAAACTTATTAAACATAGCGGTTATTGTTAGCAGCTGAGCGTTGGAGTGGAGGCACCCTGAAACCGTCGAAAGGCTCCAAGTTTCCATCTTCGTAATTAAGCAAGTTCTTAACAAGACAGAACTGATCCGAAGAACATTAAATTCCTTAAAAGATTACCAAACTTCCGCGAACCACTTAAAAATACAGATTAAAACTTTAAAGCGCAAAGCTGCCCACCCAAAGCTCTCTGGTCAATTACGAATTCGACTCGGCGAACTTTGAAGTAAATTCGGACGAGGGGTCGAAGACGGTTCGGCCCGGGTGCGGAGTGGAATGATGATCGATTCAAATCAAATTAAATACCATTCGCACTTACTTTACTACCTAACGCTCGCAGCTGTCGGATCTCTTTTACAATGTTTATTAAACCGAGTCCTTCTGACAGTAGTATAGTCAGCATCAAAAGTAGATGATCAGCAAATCAAAACATACATAAAATAATTTATATTAAGTCTCTATCGCAAGAAAAAAGAAACGAAGAAGAAAATATGGTCTAGAATTAAGAGACGATATAAAAATTTCATTAATGTGAACAGCTTCGTTTAAAATGTTAGCTACTATAGCTAGTCTTGTTGCAGGACAGACAATTTTTTTATTGCGATTAAAGTACACAGGTCATTAAAGGTCATAGTGTCATAATAAAATACAACTTATTTTTTTTTATAATTTTATTTATAAATTTAATTATCACATTATTATCGTTGTTAAATAATTTCGCAGCAACTTTACAATCTGTATATATTTATATATATTTAAAAGCATTCGATAACGATATATATTTACGTCCAAGGGAAATCAAATCATGCGAAATAATATATAAAACTCAATTATAAGGTACGGTTGGCAACCCTAATTGGGAACCTTGAAATAATTTTATACAGGGAAACCTTAACGCCCAAGAGTTTGTCACCCCGTGGCATAAGTTATGTAAAATATCGTAAAAAACATTAATAAACTACAGACCTGCTTTTACTGTAGCGACTCCTCAGGCTTCATCAACAGGCTCTGGATATTATCTATGACCAGTTATTCTCAAGACAAATCGAACGAGTGTAAACTAGAACGAGTTGCGTCCTTTTATTTCAGAGTTCCTATACCACCTTGTGAGCCTCCATCTTCAGACTAGTTTTATGAATACATTATATTACATTGTTATCTAATGTACAATCTATCTTATATCTTTAAACGGGCAATTCTGGTATATATGTACGACCTCGGAAACGGCTCCAACGATTTTCTTTCAAGGGAGTTTCGGGGCCGATAAATCGATCTAGCTAGGTCTTTTTGACCGTGTTTTCATTAAATAAAAACCTTCTCCAATATCATTAGAATATAAAGCTAAATTTCACCTTCATTTTCAAAGTTAAAATAGCTCGATCGGGCGCCTTCAGACGCAGGAAACTCTGGTTCAAATCTCGGTCCGATTTTTTCTTTAATTTTTTCTATTTATTTGTGAGGAGAAATTAAATTTATTTGAAACTTTTTTTTTATTTTATTTATTTTGGCAAAAAAAAAGATATTTTTTTTACTAATTTAGAATTTTTTTTATTACATTTTATTTATTTTTTTATTTATGTTGGTAAGATCAAAATATAATATACATATTTCATCAAACTTAAAAAAAAAAACCGAGCAAAGCTCGGTCATCCAGGGTCTTATATATAAAATGCAGATCATTCGGACACTGGCAAGTGGGTCAAATTTAACTAACAAGATTTCATTACAGACAGACACCCGACAAATGAAACTAAATAAAAGCTTGTAATTTCAAAGTGTATCAAAGCGCACTTGGGAGTTGTAAAATCCAGAAGTGCAGGTTTATCTTCTCCCTTGATTAATTGTACATGCATTAAGTGAACAAAGGAGTTCTGAATATTTTACTGAAACGGAAAATCTAGTCTTGTTACATTTTGTTACCGAAGACTGATTTAGAAAACTTGTAAGGGTGTGTGGTAATATGTATTTATTTATTAATTTATTGCATCAACAAAGTTAATACTAAATGGCATGCATACACTAAATAAAATTACAAATAATGGTAAGTTTCATTATAGATGTAAACTTATAGCACTAGCACAAGAACAAGTGACGAATAGGTGACCTAATTAGTGAATTATTGAAATTTTGAAACCCTTATAGCGACGTAGCACAATTATCATTAGAAAATAACGATGAATAACTTTAAGGATACATAAAATTGATAGTACACAAACAAATTCTGATTTTATGATACGATTCTGATACGATATCTCTCCATAATCTTCAAGTTTGTAGGTAAAATAATAACAAAAAGCTATGACTTTTTGTCTGTTGCTAAGTAACTTGAGGATAATGGTTAGATAAACGGTTACAAGACACGAGATAAAACATTAATCTTTGATATAAATGTTTGTTTTGTTTGATTAATTGAGCCATCATTTATGAATCAGGGTCATTACCAACTATCGAGTATAATATAACAAGGCAAAGTATACACACAGACGAGAACAAAATCGTCAATGACCGAAGCGATTCTCTAAACTTTACACAATTCGGTGAAATGTTCCAGTTTCGGCCGTTAACAACTGCGGCTCTCTAATGAGTTTAAAAGTTTAAATGAATACAAAGCGGCGGCGAGTGCTCGTCGATCGGCGTCGCGTCGGCATCGCGTCGGCGTCGCAATGAACACACTATTGATCTGTCAACGGTAGGAATGTTAATTACTGGCTAATGCTCACGTCGGGTTCTGTGTCGGATCTGTTGCTGACGTGTTCCACGTTTTAGTCTTTCCCTCCGGCTGTCAGTCAAATTATTAATGTGTACGTGTGAACATTACATTACAATATACACTGAATTGTCTATGAAGAATTTTATATTAAAATCTATATAATAGTACTTTTTTATTTCGTGTAAGTATTATTATTAAAATAATTAAAACAAATGTGTTAGTATTATCAGCATGCGACCAGATCTAGCTCATAAACGGATACGGCTACAATAGATCAAATTTGGTCCCAGTGGCGTTTGGGATCTGTGTCCCTTGCCCGATCAGCAAAATAATAATAATAAGTATTATCGATACATTTTCCCGGGTTGGTTTCAGACGAGGGAACTTCTAAACTTTTAACGGCATTATCACGTATATTTTTCTTTAATGCAATAACAATGCCTATGTGTTTTTTAGTGATGCTCGAGTAGTTAATAATAATATGTGTCTTATGTAAAAAGTGATTGATACAAAAGTAAAATAAAATATTGAAATACAGTGTATTTAAACGTATGTCTATTTCATTGCCAAAACTTCAGTGAAACGCGACAAAGTCACGTCAGTACCTTGTGAGTGAGGACATCATAGCTAGTTGTTTGTGATGTTTTTTGTTTCGTTACGTGTGAAACTGCTCACGGTTTAAAGTTTATTCTCACACAAGTGTCTACATCCTATTAGCGAGCCGCGGTTTCTGCGTAATCAGTTTAAACGTGGTATTTATAATAAACCGGTTTAGTGTCTGTTCAAATGCAAATTGTCACTATTTATAATACCGGTGTCCGGTTTATGAGGTTTTGTAAGTTGCCTTATAAGTTTATGTTTGTAGCTGGCGAAGAAAATTTTCTGTTGCTTCGTTGTTGTTGCTTCTTTAGAGTTCGTCTTCTTTAGAGTTCGTCTAATGGTCGTCGATATTTGATCTTAATCATTATTGAAAATTTGATGAAAACATTTACTTGTTTGGTGTATTTTTTACACTATAGTTGTATATCTCATATCGTAGACTTTTTTGTAAACTTTACCATACAAAATAGTTCAGTATGGTAGTAATTAAATAGAAAAATATCTTCATTCATGATCGATAAGTCGTCAATAGTTGTCGTACGAAGGAAACAAAGTCATAAAGAAATAAAGTCGGATAATAAAATAGGGGTGAAAAAGCGGTGTTATTTATTCCTGTCAGTCTATTTATGACCTCGCAACTTCGTAGCCCTGTCAGCAAAGTGAAGCGTCCAGTGTCGAATTCCTTGTCGTGGCAGATATTTATGTAAAAGTCAATGTTTGTCCTCAGGTCGTGGGTGTTAGTGACGTCTTATTTCTATAGATTATGCATCCTGTCTGCAATACAGGGAATCTTAGTGATTTAAGAAACCTATTAGCCAATAGCTAATATTCTTACTTGTTTAGAATATTGCAGAGTGAGTCACGAGATGAAAGAGTTACCTATTAATTTTCGTTTCGAGGATTTGTTTCTAAGATCTCGTTTAGGTACAAAGACGTTTCTAGCTGATAGATCGTCCAACAATAATAAAGAGATATAATTTATTATAACTAAGCGTCACTTCTTGGAAATCCATTATTAAATTGCCTAATATCTTACTACCAAGATTGCTGTCAAGTAGATTAGCGCTAAGTTAATAATAAAATGATACATTAGTAAAGATCCATTGTATCTTTAGAACAGTACTATCTCAAATAGTAATGTTCGCGTCACGCAGAACTCCATAGTGGAGCGGTCGGTCGGTCGGTCGACGCAAGCCAGTCGCCGAGTCGCCTGGGCCGCGCGGCCGGCGGGGTCAACGACACGAGCGCGTCCCACCGCTTACCGCTGCGAGCGATCGAACCCGCGCCGTCCCACACCACCGCGCGACCGTCCCACTTGCACGCCGACAGATTTACCACAGTGTAACGACTTACAGTAATACGTCGTCTTTGATGCCCGAAGAGGCGCAGTAACGTTTACAACTCTAGACTCTTTAATGTCTTTTCCGCAGGGTTAGCACATCGTAGATGTTTTATTGATAAAATAACGACTACATAATATTCCGTACTCACGACTATATTTCGTATTAAGGTAATGTTAAATTTTCCTTTTTACATGTAGGTATGAAATTCTGATTTATTAACGATTAATATGTTTATTACGCTCCAACACTGTTAGAATGAAGCAAACCTCGCACAGTTGACCTGTCTAGACGCCTCGTTGGCCGACTGCAAGAATAAGAGTGCACTGTGCTATGGTTTCACTACTTGGCCGTATTATGACCGAGTGCCGCTGCTCGACTTCGATAACTTTTGTTACTGATTACGGCCAGCGGGCCAGCCCTTGTGGTAAGTAGCCTTGAAGCCTCGATGCGTGCGTGCATGTTATTACTTGTTACAAATCTGTTTTCGGTTCTGCGACGTAAATAGCCAGTGAGGGCCCCGCTATTATTCGATGGCTATGTTGAATGTCAAACTTTTAATTTGACAACTTGGGCGTTTTGTTTTTACAACTTTTTTTTTATGAATACTTGTTTTAGAGATTCTGTTCTACGCTACAGTTCTGACGTTCGGCTATTAATTTGAAATGGTGTTTTAGTTGGTTGGTTATGCTAATGAGAGAAGTAAATCTTCGGCGTGTATTCTCTTACGGGATTCATTTTTTTTTGTTACTGTTTGATTTAAACATTTG
>DWPA01007496.1:0-10294 GCA_018251375.1 Calpodes ethlius | reverse complement strand
GCTTACTTATATTAATAATATAATCACAACCCATAATTGTCCCACTGCTTTGCTCGGGCCTCCTCACACAATGTGACGGGTACAGTCCATAGTACACCACGCTGGCCAAGTGTTTCCGATGTCACGATGTTTTCCGTCACCGAAGCAATTGATAATTGACTTGTAATACTCACAGAACCTTTTTGAAAATAAGAGGGGCGTGCTGGATTCGTACTCACGCCCCCCCCCCCCCCCTCCCGTTCGGGATACTAACTTTCAAACCACTAGGCTATCGCTGCTATAACTTAGTACCAGTAAAATATTCACATAAATATGTTAAAATCGTACAAACAAACAAGTGAAACAAGCGTACAAATAATTCGCAGCGTTTTCCCGAACGTAATACTTAGTAATAACAAGGAGTTCAAAACCTTCCACGCTTCCTAGTTTCATCGAGTTATTTTGAAAACTATGAGTGTTGTATTTGAAAAAGTTGAACGAACTGAAATCTGTTTATGAAACTAACGTTGGGCAAATACGATGTGTTTGTTAATATGACAATATTTTATAACAATATTTTTTTTGAAGTATTTGTTATACTTATTATGTGTAGATTTTTAAATAATATCTTTGTATAATATCCTCCCATACAGTACGAGTACTATGAGTAGAATGTTCGGAATAATTTTGTTCTTTATGTAATTTAATGATGTCTATATAAATGCAAGAATATTTAATTTCGAATCGAATAGTGATGTCTCTACTGGAGCATAAATGTTTATATTACTTTGCAAATATTATAGCTTTGTTCTTACCTTAAATCTTTTCCTAAACATAAAATTACTTCAACAAAGTTAACCGCAGGAAAACCAGTTATGACATATGTCAGACCTCTTCCAATTAAGAAGAGGTGTTCACGCGTAATAATGGGTCTAAAAGGACAGAAAATAAATTCATTATAATCTTTTGTGTTATGTTTTAAGTAATGCTGTAAATCTGTACTGTAACTATATGTTGAGTATCTACTTTGAGTAGTTTGAGAAAAATGTATAACACGATAAAATTTTAATATTGATTTATTTGTATACTTGTTAAAAAGACTTATTTCTTCTCGAATATTAATTAACCTGTTCATATGCTCTATTTATCAATCACTATATTATAAAAACCACATATAAAAACTTATTGCCCGTATAGAACAAACTTTTCAATCTGTTAACAAGTAATATCCATCTAGACGGCTCCAAGGCTCTCAAAATGATTATTATTGTAGAATGTTATTTCACTTGATTCGAATGCCTGTTCTTTTCATTACAAAGTGCTGGGACTCTTTTGTCGTCTACACAACGAAATGGTTAGGTAACAATAAAAGATAATAATCATTTTGAACCCAGAGTGGATGTTTACCTTTATGTATACGATTGTACCAACACGTGTTTATTGTCATTAAGTATGATTGTACGAAACTCGACTCATTCCGGATCCAAATTTACCTACGACCCTTCCGAGTTTGAAACCGCCGTAACGGCCCCTTACTCTATTAAGCTCACAATTTGTAGGTGAATACAAAAGTTTACAACGGCTTTTGTAGAATTAAATTCTTTCACTGTATTGTCTAGAGTTAAATTTTATGAAAACAAGAACAATATGTTCGTTGGCGTGGTATGTAAGAATGTTACTAAAGTGTGAGTGTGTACTTTTTGTATATTTCTTTATTTGAAATATTGTTTTTCTGTACACAACCTATGCGTCCGTCTCGGTCAGTGGTTCTATATAAACAGTGGAAGGAAAGGTTCCCTACTCCTCCACATCTCTATAGCCCAAAATAGTTTTGTTGCTACAGAACACGGAGTGTACGCATGAGACCTCATACACTAACGCATGTGTCATGTCTAATATATTCGATGGAAGCAAAACTTTGTTAAAGAACTTTCAAGATACTCAAGTCGACCTCAAACATTTTGATAACCACAAATACGTGTTTCAGTTTACAAGGGTATAGACGCCCCTTGAAACCGCGCAACAATGACAGCAATATCCTAAGTTCTGAAACTTTGTATCTGTTTGGCCTACCTTCGTCAGCTTTTAAACGTAATGCGGTTACACTGAGCACTACTAGGTCAACATAATATTGGATGGAGCGGAGAGAACTCAAAATTGCAAACCGGCTCCGTCTTCGTTAATGCCTTGCTTTGCTTTGAGGCGGTAACTTAGTATCGTCAATAGATATGTTTGGATTTTGTTCAAGACTTATTGAAAGCATTTCATAATTTCGCAATTTCTATTTTGGACATTTTTAAGATAGCATCCACAATTTAAAGCGAAACGAGTGTAAAGGTCCGAGTTTGTTTTTATTGGGAAACGCCCAAAGACTTTACATAGGGGATCACAGACGTATCTCTGAGTCAACTGTTTTATCAGGTGATAGTTTGTTACTAGTACATTATAACGTAGGTAACATTCTTAATAAAATTACTAACATAGCAATTCTTCTGTGTAGCTATCATGTCAAAAAGCTTTGGAATTACGCCCACCTTGCGTATGTACAAGTCATGAAGTGGTGACTCCTCTAGGCTTGTACGCTTTTTGAAATCAAACAGAGCAAAGAAGAAAAATTAACAGAGTACAAATCATTGCTAATCATGAAAACTGTGCAAATTTTTAAGATAAAAAATATGTATATAATTATATCTACAGTGCGTGGTGGTAGGTATTACGCATCCTTGTCTCGGTACCACTGTTCTTGTAAAAATTTACGTAAAATATTTTATTCGTGGTTGGAGCGCATTTTCGAAAGGACAGTAAAAATTTGGGTTTTGCCTCCATTTCAGTCAACAACCCGTCGACGATATTTCGGTGTTTCACCATTAGAAGCCTAGTCTGTTTGTATGATAACTAGTTATTCCAAAATATATCAATATAAATAATTTGGGTCTATAACATCTTAATTTCATCAAAATCCGAGATTTACATGCGATTCGTATCCTACTTAATAGTGGATACTTCCAAACTGTATCCGTTATGGCTTTACTTCAAGTACTATAAATATTTTAAAATTGAATTTTACTTTTCCTTCTTTTATAATAAAACGTATCGAGTGCTAAAATAATAAATAAGCAGGCGACACAGCGAAAATCACTATAGTGCAATTAATCGCATTCGCGCGTTAATGAATTCGCTGATTAATTTATCAGTGACCGCAACGCTGCGGAATTGATAGCTACGACCTGTACGGTGCTTTATCGCGAAATTGACATTATTTTTATATTGGAAGTGGAAAGTATTTCGAAGTTTAAAGTGTATTCAAAATAGGTACCTAATGAGCAATAATAATAATGAAATTTAAGAGAAAGGTTATAGCTATTGCATAAACTTTGTTTTAGTTTCATATGATTTGAATGTCAATATTTACTGTCAATAAATCTGCAACAAGATAATTTGACATATTTGCAATGTTCTTATGAAAGCAATCATTCTTAAACATTTTTTTGAAGTATATATCCTTGGTGCGAAAAAAATATTTAAGACATGTATTTATATGGCGTTGCGACTACAGTACAATTTTCCATACACAATCTTTGAAGAATTTTATGATATATTCAGTGACCCAATAAAGATTTGTAATGGAGACGCCGATTAATTCGCACGGCAACACGTTCCAATCTTTTCCAGATATCCATCGAGGGTAAAAATCCCACAAAACCCGAAAGTTCCCGCAAAGATGCTTGATATCTTGAAGATTTTGCCTTGAAAACAAAAAGAGGACATTTTGTTAAGAACTTGAAAACACAACCTTACTTATAACAAAATTATTTGTCATGTCATCGGGATATAGTTACTGAAACATGAAAATTGGAACTGTAATTGGACACGCAAAATCATTTTCTTTCTTAGGTACCTATTAGTTAAAACGAATTGTTTATATTTTTAGTCTTCATGTCTGTACATCCATCCAGAGCTTTGCTCAGAAATCCTTCGTAGTAGAAAACAGTATTAGCATGGGTATTCACTATACAATACAGTATATATATATATGACGTTGACAATGTGATAAAATAAAATGTTTAAAAAAAACAACTATCACCTATATGATACGTAAAATATCATTGCAGTTATATAAGTCGTGTTTGAATGGGAAAAGGCTAGTGAGGGTTTATAAGTGAATGGTAGTCGATGAAGTTATAAATATCCAACATTGCACGTGACCTGATATGTATTTTGTCGGTTTTATTTTACGTAAACACCCATACTATCAAAATCAGTAACTTCATAGCCATAACCAACGTGTTTCCGGGATAGGCCGAAGAGAGGTGATAGAAAAATGAACTAAGACTCAAACTAGGTCTAAAATTTCATAGATATTGTTTTTGTCCATTTCTACTATATTATAATTATACATATTATAAAATTTACTATTATCCTATACTTTAAACGAGTTATTTATGTTTGTATATTACTCCCGGAACGGTTTTAATGATTTTGAAGATTTATTGTACTCAGATACTCATTTACTCTTAAAGTGATCGAGGTACGTGTCATTGCCCTGATAATCAGTTTTCACATGAAAAACGTTTATATTTTTTGAAATATCATATGTTATTAAGTGAAAAATCATTGGTATTTAATCAATGTATACAAATAGTTATTGAAACACGGATGGCACTTCTTTTAAATGTAAGGAATTCAATAACAGATGGCGTTGATAAGCTCGATTAGTTTAGGTCAGAAATATTAATAAGTATCTCGCTTAACCAGTATTTATTGATATTTATAATTATCACACGATAACGCCAGTTATTGACAGATCACTTACAATAACTAAAGTGGACTAGACTCTGCGTTATCATTGTACTAAGTGATATTGCTCTAAAATTAATCGTTGGAAGGGTTAATTGCTTACCCGAAAATAGACCTTAAGTACCTAGAGCTTAAGGTTAACGGCATCCTATAAAGTTTAAGGATCTATTAATAAAAATATTCAATCAAATAGTTGTGTATTATACTATTAGCCGACACAGGTGATATAAGTTGAATCACGCATCTTACCCTCACAAGAGTACTGGTGCATTTTATAAAAGATTAAAAGTTAAAACTATTCTATGGTTTTATACAGACCTCTTATTATATAACGTTGTGCAAGATTAAATGGAAGTTTCGGGGTAAATTAAACTTCAGCTCAACTAGGTACATATGTACCTAATACATGCGAGTTTGTTGGTATGCAAACCCATAATAAGGCCGGCCACAATATTGTTTTCTAATTAGGAATTCAGATTTAGATACCTGAATCCTTTCATACAAGATGTTGAACTAGCCTAAAACAATATTTCGGTAGTGGGATTAATTTTATATTAAACATCTTGAACATAAGGATTTATTTACGTTATATTTACACAACTGGATAGAATACCGGACTGTTTGCATTTCGATTTCGATCACATTCCTGTCCAAAACTATTCGAAGCAGTATGACTTATATAAGTAATTCCAATAGCAGTTTCTCAACCAAAACCACAAGCATTTCCTAGTCGCATTGAAACAACAAGCGGTGCAGTGGTACTCGAGTGAGAGACAAAGTTTCCTAATTATAGTACTCGTAAGCTAGGACTGCGACATTAGAACCGCGCAATTAGATACACTCAGTGCGCTTATTAATTGCTTGAAGGTTTGTAATAAACACATTTTGACTGGAGAAATACATGAAAATTGTGTACAATAGTTTAATTTTAAAACAATAATTAATGCCCATCCACTCGTATTCCCATAGTAAAATTTAACAATATTAACACGATATGTCCACGTCTTAAAACCACACATTTATCGGTGAAATAAGTTTCTTTTTTGATGGAATGTAGCTGACGATACCACTTCATCGGTTATTACCAACTGGGCTACATGACTTCATTGTCGGTCTAATATTAAGCAATCCAGGGTTCAGACACCTTCCAGTTTAATCAATGGATGAAATGTATAGAACTAATTCAAGATGAATCTAACGAACCCCAACTCAATGTGCATATTTGAAGGCATTTTATGTTTCCCACTATCTATCTATCTAACAGCCTTTAAATGTCCACTGCTGGATATAGGCCTCCCCTAATTCGCGCCACTCAGACCGGTCCCATTTCCCACTAATTCCTTCCAATTCCAGTATCGGACTACCGCCCTCATGTGAAATGAATAGAAGTTAATCAAAACTAATTAAATGAGACCAAACTCGAAGGTTTCATTAGAAGACATTTAAACTTTTCATCAGATACCTTCCAATCATCAGAACTTTATCATCAAGTGAAATCAATACTGCTAGTCATAATGAATCTAATGAGTCCAAACTATATAATTTTATTAGTACGGATTCCAGAGTTCTGTCACGCAACTGTTTTCGCTAATCCCTCAGTACTGAAGTTACAAAGGAACTATTAATACAGGATTTTTTTGGAAGTTGAGTTGCGAGACTTACTTTGAAAATAATATTTAATATTAAATTGTTGTTTTCCATCCACACATACTTTTTCACGACTTTCTCACACAAAATTACCTGAGTCACAACGATAAGATTTAAGGGCATAAGTCGGGTAGCAGCGCGGCGCTCGTAATAGTATTGTTTCAAGACGTCAACAATGTTCGCTTGAAGGCAGAATGAAATTCCATTACAGATATTCTCAAAAGAAATAAGATGGAATTGCGGAACATAAAGTTTGAACACCTGGGAGACGTACGCGATTGTGTGGGGATTAAGATTTTTATTGAATATTACTACGGAAGTGTTTCTTTTCAAGCACACTATAATTCTTACTATATAGCCTATCTTAATATGTTATACAAGCGTATTTAGAAAAAATGGTAATAAAATTTTATATTCGCAATGAAATTTCCCCTTTTGAAAGAACGTAAAGAAAAATTTGAAATACAATTTAATTCTGTTCTGCTTCTAGGTAACTTGTCCTTTAACAAACTGAGAAAGTTCTCAAACTCAAACAAATACCTATATTTAACCTAGAATCTATTCTAACTGACTGTTAGGTATTTGCTTTATTCTTTATTTGAATTATATGTAATTACATAGTTCGTATTTTGTTCAAGTTTGGACATACAACTGTACTAGTACTATAAATGCGAAAGTTTGTTTATTTATTTGTTCGTACTTCTTTCACGAAGCATGGCGAAGCGTCGTTATGATATAATTTAAAATACAATTGAAAAAATGAAGAGTGGATAAACTATTTTTCACTGGAAAAATAACTCACTTCTCTGGGATTATCTTTAAGAAAAAATTTAACAAGGAACCGTTACCTAGCAAACAATGATATAAAGGAATCGACAACTATTATATTGCTCTTCTATTTCCATACGTGAAGACGCGGGCAACATATCGTAAGACCAAACATCAAGTAAGAATAAAATGTCCGATGATAAACACAAATCTTACTAAATAAATACCAATTAACTATAATTAAATATTTTACAGGATCGTTAGGAGGAAATAACGGAAATAGCCGTCCTTTCTCAGAATTACTCACTATAAAACAATCGGACCGCGTTCAACCGAACCGGATAAAGTACATAAACTCAGTCCCAACTTATTTAGAAATTGTCCAAAAGCAAACTGCGGCAATTGGTTGGTGCGTTCCCGTTACAAGCTCCGGTTATTGTCAATTAAGGGATACGCTTTTTAATTGAGGTACGTATCTCGTTGCAAAGTAAATCAATTAGTTCGCAGTACCCTGGTTCGTAGCAAATTGATTTAGTTTGCCCAACCTCCATGTTTGCACATTATACTAAAAAGTAAATGTTGATGTTACCATGAGTATGTATACTTTATTTATACTGATTGCAATATTGAAACTCATAAGTGATTCGAACAACAATATTTTAGAGCGCAGTTCTAAATTGTTCAACATTTTTCATTAGAAATTCAACAAAAAGAATCGAATATATTTAATCAATTATTACTTCAGTTTATAGAATTTGAAGGTCAGGCATGTGCTGGTGTGTCCCTTTACAATATCTATTAATTTTAGTAGCTCCCATATCCGTAACACTGTTCTGACTTATATCTTAGCTATATCTATCTTTGGTGTAATAAAGAAGTCCAAATATCTAAATTAGTTTCCATAGGCATTAGTGTGTAAAAATTCCTTGTCATACCTAGTATTGAACGAAATGAACTCTGAAACTATTAAAACAGTTTTATTGAAATTTTGAACACTTTTATCTTTCACTAAAAGGCAATATAGTTCCGAAAGCCATAGATGGCGTTGTTGCCGAAATCCACTAAAAGATCAACCTAAATCTAATATTTAGGAATACATTGAAATAATTTAGTAAAGTATAAAAAATAAGGTATGATGGTGTATATGTTCCACCAGGTGTAGTACACTGGAGAAGTCAAATATAGATAACACATTCTTATAATATAAATTGACACATACTAATACGAATTTGTATATAGACCAGAACAGATACTTTATACTTAACTATTCAATGTTTATTCACTATATGTGAGAAGTAAGTTACCCTTATACGACCATAGAACGCTCTTAAAGGTACTAAGGTACAAACAGGCCAATCATGCATGAATGATAACATTCGTGATAATTAATGATCCCTTGGGAGTCAACCAAGTGTGTGGATTGTGTTGTAATGACATTTAATAACGGTTGAACAGTTGAATTATGTTGAAAAAATGATTTTATGCTGGCAATTAACATCGTTAGAGATAATATAAAGCAATGTTAAGGAAATAACTCGAATAAATTCCAAAACCAGCTAATAACGTAAAATATTCTCAATAATGATGTGCATTTTTATTTGTCAATGTGTGCTCAGTTTTACCGGAATTTATAGTTTAGTCTTGAATAAAACCTTAAATCCTTCTTATACTCTTTCATACTTTCTAATTAATTACCGCTACCTATAGATTAATATAATAAATATTTAAGCAATGTTAGTGAACATCTTAACGCTAAAAATGTCAAATACCATGATATAAAAAATTTACACAGTTACTCAGAACTGAAACAGAATTTAAATTTGATCAATTACAACGAAGAGGCATTTCTCTTGTATGTAGAAAAAAGGAAATTAAAAGATAACACATTTGTTCCGTCAGAATAACAAGCCATTGGAAGAAAGTAAAGAAAAATATCTCAAAGTTTGATTATCTTGTGCTCGAGGAAGCGACAGTACAGAATCCCAGTTCTAGTAGGTATACATTATACGAATATAAAGTTATAGTAGGTACCTAGGAGGTGAAGCTTTGCTCATTATTGTGCAGTAAGTAATAGAGATGTAGTTTGCAATTGCACTGTAGGTGTATTGTAAATTATTAAATTAAATAATGTTATTTTAATCAAATCAAAGTATACAAATAACTTAACCCTTTAAGGCGCAAAATTACATAAAAACAAATTTATTATTTTTTATGACAGTCATGATATGATTTCAATGTTAATTAGACATGTATAAGTGCTAAAATGTAAAAACAAAATATATACCTATATGTAAATATATATATAACATAAGAATTTAGAATACTCAATAATGAGCAACACTGACATTTCCGCATGTCATTAACTATGTTAAATATTTTCAACAATACCCTACTCATAAAAGAATAAATAGAAATAATAAAAATACCAAAAATCACTTCATTTATATACACGGTACTCATGAAGACAATTTCTTTTAGATACAAGGCAAAAATGCAAATTACACTTCTTACATTCTATGCTGATACATATATATATCTATTTATACATGATTTACACCGGCCCTATGTAGTGAAGATAGGAAAATGTCCAATACTATCGTATCGGACTGATTTAAGGGATCTAGGCGCCACAGGAGTTTTTGTTTTTATCCAAGAATTATTGGCTGTAAAGTCCTGCCCCTCTGTAATAATTCACGATATATATGAATTCTGAAGTTTTTAGTTTGTACTCTAAAAATAATAGGCAACACCTATATATTTCAAAAGTACATAATCACACATTTTCCTGAAATTTAATCCTTGATTAAGTGATTTTTTCGCCAGAAATCCGCAATCTGTAAAGATTGATCTCTCAAAATGAATCAAGCACTTTCTGAAAACAGTTGTAAAAAGTATAGTTTTGCTTAATGCATATAGACAAACAAAAAAAATCCAAATAAACCCCCTCATATTATCTTCTCTTAAATAACTGTTACGTTCTTATTGTCCAGTTACAATTTTGTTATACGTACTTACTTAATTTCTTTATTCTATCTATCTATCTATCTATCAGCCTTTTAGAGTCCACTGCTGGACATAGGCCTCCCCTAATTTGCGCCACACA
>DWPA01007495.1:0-10296 GCA_018251375.1 Calpodes ethlius | reverse complement strand
TTTAAAAATATAGAATAATTTTAAACTGTAGAGGTTGCAAATTTTGCTATAGTACAGAAGAAGGTACTCACGATGGGTATTTTGTGCGTTGTTTCGATGTTACATGGGTCGTGGTCAGCTAAATTGTAAAATCAAAATCGAAGTACAATACAAGATGAGTTATTGTAATAATTAAACTCTTAAATTATGACCTTCTATTAAGACTAACCATAAGTACATATATTATGTCAAGGTTAACTGGCAGTCTCAGTTACAAATGTCGGTTTAATTAAAAAGGTACGAAATGAATTTGTCTTGAGAAAGTTTTATAACCGTAGTCTGTCTTATCCTTCGTAAGTTCAACACTGAACATTATATATTTTTTATTCTAGTCCGTAAAACTATTTAAGTACTTAAAAGCTCGGATTCCGTTACTTAATTACAAAAGTTAGGCCTCAGAGCCTTTTAAAAGTTTATTGCCATTTTTTATCTATCGTCTATATTCGAATTTTAATTAACTTATCAGTTAAAGGTAATATTTAGTTTAAAACACTAATAAAACTTTAGTAATCATTTAGATGAATTTAAAAGCTTAGCTATATTTTTTTAATATCGTTCTTTCTCGATAATAATAGAAGCAAGCAAGACTTGAAATCTAATAAACTTCACATTACGATACGAATATAAAATCAAAAATGGAACGTTAAATTCAAAATGTAACGCAGGAACAGAATTCTGCCAGCAAATATTGTTATTTACATTTTAGTGGCGGACGAGAGTTCACAAATAGTTTTCACGACAAATATTGAAACATTCATACGTCCAATCTGCCGGTTCGATCCTGTTTGCTGGAAAAATGTTGTCAGCTATCTATTGCTTCTAATGTTGCCATAAATGTTTTATGTTTCGAGTGCTTTTGATATGTTTTCTCAGTAAACCTGGATGTTTTGAGATGGGAAATTCAAACGAACGTGTTGTTTAAACTGCCACAATTTTACTTGTTTTTCATTCGGCTATGAAAACTGGGAATCGTTTGGATTTTGACCGTTATTTTAAAATTAAATTTACTCGCAGTTGATACGACATCGCTTTAATAAATATGTGAGTAGTTTCGGAAGAAGAGATAAGAAACTCCCAAGGAGTTTTTTTGCATTCACAATTACAGAAAAGACTTACTACTACTTATGGCTAAATAAAAATAATTTCCAAACAGTTTTATCGTATTAAATAATCACACTAAAATAATTATACATTTACAAGCAATGCATATTAAACATAAGTTAAAATTTTTCTTCCTGTGTGTCGTAAAGAAGGTTCACATAAGAAAACCTTGTCATTATCTAAAATGATTTTTATCTCTAGGTACCGACGACGGAGACCTCAAATTCAACTACCTATCCACGTTCGGACCACGATTCCGCAAACTGGCGGACATGTACGGTGACTCCGACGACGACAGAGCCCCACACGAGGAGTCGTGGTGCTAGCGCCGCGCCTGGCTCGTGTAGCCTCCCCACGCCCACCTGTGGGCAAACTGTCCATGGTAACGCGACAGTGTAAGTGTCGCGGCCAGACTTAACTTCGAGATGCCTTAACGCTACCGGCGTTCTAACACCGTAACCTGTGTTCTGTGTGACGTAAGTGGACGAATACGCTATACCCACCGTCGGAGAAAACTTTAAATTTTTTTAAATAGGAAATGGAGCCTGTGATAATTATTATGCGATGTATTTGTGATTGAATGACATCCTTGTGTGTGTGGTATTGCGACCGCCAGCGGCGACGGGCCCGCGCGGCGATGCATTATTTATGGCAGTGCGGGTCAATTTCGAAACCGCAGACAGATGCGGGCTGGGAGTTTGGAAACTTTGCGACTTTCTACTTTTGGCAGGAGCTCAACGTTTGAGTTTGTTTAATGCTGGTATTTGTTCGCGATATTGTTTTATGACGCGCTTCCACAGTGTCGGGAATGGTTCGATGCGGCTAACTTGTTATTGTCTCTCGATAACTCTGTGTTTCGGGTGTCAAAGTAAATATTACAACGAGATCTAGCGGCCACTACTACATTCCTACGTCCTTTTCCACATTTTTTACAACGCGTTTGCAAAATTTGAGACCGATCGAGTTTATTGGTTAAATTGCGAAAGCGTAACGAATAAAAAAATCTAACTTTTTCGTTCATAATAAGTGAGTTCATATGACTATATACCACACGATGACACCAAACATACGAACATTGTCGAGAGATTAATAAAAAAGTTGAACTATAATTTCTACTGTCTATTGGACTATTACTGCACAATCATTAAGGGTTTGTGCGAAAGAGATGCATAAACTAAAGTCTATGCCTTTATTTCCTGCAAAACCTACGTGATATCGCGTCCAACAAACCATTGAGGGTAGTTTTCAAACAGCGCTTGCTCGCCCGCGAATTGATTCTTTATTTAATTTTTAACGTGTTATATCGACTTCATATACACAAGTTTGGTAACAATAAGTTGGTAGACGAAACGAATGCTTCTGTCAAAGTCATCGTGCACACGAGGGGGTAATCATGACGCTAAAACGCGGGCGTACCGTACCGTACCGTATATGTACTGTTTCCTAACAAAAACCTTTTTAAATTTCCTTGTGAAAGAATGTTGCATATTAGGATACTTGTATAATATAATGTATAACATTTTCTCGGGCAGGAAATTCAAGTGTTAATAAGTTTAAGGAATGACTGATTTGTACCGTGTAGGCGTAAACATGCCTAAATTATTTCTTGTATGTAATTTTTATATAAATTATTAAACTTAGCTCAGGATTCGTATTAGTTCTACGATTTTAATGTAACGGTTTATTGATTTTCATTTAAGTTATTGACGTCGAGAGAATTGTCTCTTAGTATTATCGACTAAGCATTTACTGAGGTTTTTCAGGTGACATTTTGTACGTAAATGTACGTTTGCACACTTGTAACCAAATATGTTACTCTTAATATGATTTTTATTTAAGTGCCATTTTTTTTCGCAAATGAGACAGCTACTATAAAGGACAGCTAGTCAGAATTGACCCCTGAGAACTATTAAAATTCCTTTCGACTTTAACAGCTGAATTACTTAAATTGCTGACTGTTCTAGCATCCTTTTATGTTAATGACTGTTAACTGTCGGTTATTATGACCTATGTATCCCTTACTGTCGATAAGAGATTAGAAAATTGCTGTAACTACATTTTTGCGTTTTCAATGAATAAACATACATGTTTCTACGTCGGTATATAGCTCTGAGGGTTAATCGTGGATAAGTAAGTTAAAAAACATGAATCAACTGAATTAACGGATAGATAGGTTGGAGTAACTGAAGTTAGTTGTTCATATTCGTTGCTATATATGTGACGTTAAAACAAAATTACGTATGTATATGATAATTTCCAATTCATCGTGGATCAAAAAGTATTTAACTATTATTATTTTGTTTCTGTACACGCGTCAGGCAAAACATTACAATTATTTCTTGATGTTCTATTGCGTTGTTATTTGATTAAAATCGACACCAAGACCCAAGTTCAAGATATCTAATTATCGACATAAATATTTACATTCCATTTCAACTCCGTAGGCGAGTAGTAATTGAATGGAACAAAGAATCGTTCTGTGGGTATTTGAGTTTTATATATAAAGAGGGTAGATTTAACAAGAAAATAACATCGATGATTTATTGGCAATAGATGTGTTTCGTGGCGGTTATTATAACTAAACAGCTTTTTTTTTATTTTTCGTTCAATGACAAGTTAAAAAACAGACTAAATTTTCAACATGTTCTTTTTCCAAATATTTTGTACTCTGCCATTTTAGATGTAAGTATAGGTCATTCTTAAATTCCTGTATTATTTTTTAATACATTTGTCAACTTAATAGTGATCTATTTATTAATATTTAGCAAAATAATTCCCGAAGTTATTAGTCTTAAGTTTTTATACTTTTTTTATGTTAGACGAGTATTTTTTTTAATTTTTTCTTACATATGCTATATCTTTTTGTGTCAATTTTGCGTCCAGTTTTCGAATAAATTATTGTAAAAATATTATCGGCGTTTTATAGTTAACCTATTATTCCTTTTTTACCGTCGTAGTTGTAATTTGTAAAATTTTCGTTTTTCTTTTTCGTTCATTTTGTTTTATTTTTTAATTACGGCAACTAAAAAGTTACGTTAAATTATTAAACTTTAAATGTTACTATTAACTTTGATAGCTAAAAGAAAACTGTCCGTATGTACTAGGCCTAAATGTAAATATGTAAAAACTTAGAACATACTTAATTAAATAGGCGTAACTTTTGTATGGTAATGATAGGAAAATATACAAGGTGTCTTATATGTATGCATATCAACGAATTATAAGATAAACACGATATTCTATAATCTAATCGGTTTCACGTTGTCACTATTCATATAATATCGAGACGATATATTACGATTGTCAATGATTTTATCATATTTTTCTTATATTTCTCACTCGTTATTTGTATAAGCTTGAGAATACACCAATTTCTAATTAAAAGAAATAGTGATGTGAATGACCAATTTAGGTATCAAGTTATGTCAAGGAAACTTGATGATTACATATGGGACAAGATGTTAATGTGCTCTATGGAGTACGGAAACATTTTGAGTCGCGACTCAATCCAAATACCGACTTCATTGCCGATTACAGTACATTTGTTTGTATAAGAATACGTAAGAAAGTATCTATTGCTCATTTGATTTACTAACATCGCTGCTAATAGTGAACTAATATAATATTGATACAGACAATGACATATTTTAACTCCAAACGACACTAGAATATGACGTTATTAAATATAGACTTGTAATTGAAATACACACATGCGTGCACGTTTTTAGTGCATATGTATGCCATAAGTATGCTCATGTTAATATGCAGTCTTGTTAGCATACATATATGCCGGCATACACGAAAGAACATACCTCTTTCCACCCGTGCCGAAAGTAGCATGTATTGAACAGCGATATATTTTTGAACACGCCACAAATAAACCTGCTACAGTTAAAAATAGATGCATAAATGCCTTCAAATCTCTTGTTTTAACCTACTTACATATATGTTATATAAAATTAAATTACGTATGACGTAAGTAATTTTATTTTCATCGTACAAACATGATACTTAAAAAAATCGACGCAGTCTTTTTCGGATCCCAATGGTATATATAGCTAGCTCATTTTCGGTATTTGAGCTACTTATAGCGAAATTTCTTTCCGTGGTGTGCGACTAAGTCCATGTGTATTAGACTAGTAGCGTATGGTTTAGAAGCATGGGCACGTGTGCTATAAACATGTCTCTCTTTACCTTTTTGTCTACATTAGTCAATTTATCTTTGACCTCAATAGTTATACCATTTGAGTTGTTTTAAAGATAACGGTGCGTAATTGGCACTTAACAATTCGATATAATTAATAATTGTGTAAATTTGAATCATTTTCATCCGTAATAGATCGTCTCGAAACTCGAAATAATAATACCACATGTATTATTAAATAATCGTAATAAATGTCTGTATAAATAATTACATATGAAATTATATAGCTATAATTGACCAAGTAAAAGTTTAACTTAATGTTTTCATTTTGTTAAGTCAAGTGATTTCAGTTTAGAATATCAATTCTGAATCTTATGGTAAATGACATAAAGCCCAGAATTGTTTCAACTCTCGAATGATTTTACAGAAATATTTTTTCGAGCTATAGGATATTTTTGTCGATGTATTAATGAGAGCTCTTTTGAATTACCTACATATACGATAAGTTTCTTTGCTTTTGATATACATTTACTTTTCGAAAGCTTAAACATTTTTTTATATATACCCTCTGTTTTATATAAATGAATAAAGTTTTTGGGGCACAAAATTTTGTTGAATTTTTTTCTTGAGTATTGTATAAAGGCGCAATTTAATATTTTTTTATATTATTTTTATATGTAAAAGGAAGATGACAAAACGCTTCCTGCCAACCCTAATAGCCTGATTGACGGTAAGTGATACGCCTCAAATTATCCGTTTGACGGCATCTAGGTCAAAGTTAAGAGATTTCATCCATCTTTTTGATTTATTGCAACGTCAATAAGCTTTAAAAATATGAGACATCCAATACTTTAGCTAATTTAACGAGCTTAAAAGCGTTTTGCGATATTGCAGCTATTATTTTAATTTCCTGTATTTGATTTAGGATATATAAAAATGTTCATATTATTACGCACGAATAACGCAATTTCAACACTGCCGGTAAAATATCTACAATTAAAATTTATTTTGCGAAGGATAAAAAAGTTTTTTGGTGTTTCTCTGTTCTAATTATTTTTACGTAATTATTTGTTTTTTTTTTTATAACTCCCCTTAGTTAACTGTACAAATTACGATGAGACTAAAGTATCGTTATTTTCTTTAAGAAATTTTTACACGAGCCGCACTGGCCTAATTTTTAATTATAAATATAATTTCAATATACATTGAATTGATAAATAATTGTTTTATTATAACTATAGTTATACACGCAACAATACTAATGTATAAATCGCTAGTCCGAACGTATGCGTACGATACAAATTATACATTATTATCACCTAGAGTAAGTACTTATTAATTAATTAGCAAATACCGAAATGATTTGAGTTGAATAAGTTCCTTGTATAATTGTTTTATACCACCTAAAGTTGTATAAAAGTTGTCTTAACTAACATTCCAATGGTAAGCAATACAATTGACTGTTGAACTGTTTACTACTAAACTATACTACTGTAATTCATAAAGGATCAATTATTATTCGTACTTACGTCTGCTGGTGACCGATTCTTATTTTAAATTTTCGTTGGATGGTCACCATCGGATTATACACTGCCATTACAATTTTAGTAATTCATTTATAATTCCATTTTACACTTTACTGATATTTTGAGACTTGTATTATAGTATTGTTTGTCTTTAATATTTGTACTAATTGAATAGAGTTGAAGCGCGTTTGCAGTTCTACGCCTTTTATGAATTAATGACCGTTTTTACGATGGAGGACATCATGGAATTATAAATGGATGTAATAATTAGTACTTTTTAAATGTTATAAAAAGAGTGTCTAACGTGTTTTGTATTTGATATAAGAATTTAGTATTACGGCGATTTGTGTGTTGCTCTGTTGTCAATCAAATGTATATTATAAATATTAATTGGGCAGTAATATGTGTAATACATAATTATTACGGCATAACCTATCGTTCGACTTATTTCTAATCACTCGCCACGAATCTTAAACGACACACAAACACTCAACTTATGATTTTCAATTACAATGTATTTGTGTTTTCACAGTGTATAACACAAATTTTTATTGTATACAATTTTAGTCAATAAATAAAAACCGTTAAAATTTCGAAACATGCGTGTTAGTAACGTGATATGTCAGTATTGACATGTCAATTTTATTCGCGCCATGTTTGTTAATTTTACGTTACCGAGTGTTTAGAAGTAATTCGACATGTTAGTATTAATTGTAAGCAGTCGATGTGTGGGTGGACGTGAAATGACATCATTGTATCGTCTTTACAGACAGACGCAACCGACTGAACAAGAAACATTGTCATACTGATATGTAACTAGCGTAAGGTAAATTTTAAATTGTTTATATAGAAATTAAAATATTCAATTCAGCATTGAAATAAAGTGATGAAATTGATGTTTTATTGTTTTATTTGTAGTTATTAAGTACCTATATTACGGCCAAATTGCCCGTAGGCTAGTTGATAGTGACCCTGCCTGCGAAGTAAGGAGTCCTGGGTTTGATTATCAGCCGGGACAGATATTTATGTGACAGATAAATATTTGTTCTCGGGTCATGGATGTTAGTGAGGTGTTATTTGTGTTGTCCATGCCATCTGTGACACAGGGAATCCAACTGCTAGGGTATGAGTTTGTTAGCATATGAGTATGTGTTAGCGTATTATGGCCGCAACATCTAGCGTGCGGCGTGCGATCAGTTGTCTACATGCTGCGCCTTGATTCCTCGACAGATAAGCGTCGCTGCGCAGCCCTGAGCACGCCGCGTGCTGCTTCGCCGCCATTCTAGATGTCTGCGTTTGTTTTAATTTTATTTTCGTATATGGCCCCTTAGTTGCTTACGCACGTTTCCGTTCTTCTTTGCTTTGACAAAATCTGCCCTTAAAAGATTATTGTAGCTTTTTTAACCGATAAATCATATAAAATATCTAATTATCTTATTATTGTGATCTGTCTACGATATCAATAAAATTGGTTTTCATATTATATTGCTGTAAACTTATTATTAAGGATAGGGAGTTCTTGTTATCCATCAATTTGTTACATGGTTCTATAACTCCTAATTTAATTGAGTTACCTTTGGAAGCTATTTCGTCGAATTTGTAATTGCTATCTAAGTTGTATGTGTCCTTAAATTTGCTTAATAATACAGAACTATTCATATTACTAAAAGATCTTTTTCTATAGAAATACTAAGAAATTTAGAAAATACAAATATTAGGTCAACTAGTGTACGTCTATTATAAAAATATCTTTTGAATTCCGATGTTTATTTATATTCTGTAAATTTTTGCTCGTCTTTAAACTGAAAATTAACTGGAAAAAGGCAGAATGAAATGCAGTTTGCATAATGTTTCAGTTACTCTGTTTGAATTGGCTTAAAGAAATAATTCCTACGTTATTGCGCCAACGTATATTTTAATTACATTTTGAATACTATTTACTTTTGTTTCTAAATATGTGTAATAAATTGTACTGTATGCATAGACCGAAAAAAAGAAAAAAGCCAAACCATGAACCATCCTACAGTTTATCAAAACTGTAGGAATTGGGGACCAGTTCTGATTCTTAAAAGGGTTACGGCTACAATAAATCAGATGTGGTCGCAGTAGCCTTTGGAATTTATGTCCTTTGCCCAATTCACAAACAATAAGAATAATAATAAATGCACAGACTGAAATAAAAATTACTATAAAGCTATCAGAAGATGACTTGCTAAAAATGCAGGTCGTAAACGTTCCTACCATATCATATTCTGAGAGCGATCCTTTTCTGTCATGTAGGCAACAACTTCGAATTCCAATAAATAAACTTGATTGGAGATATATATTTTTCTTCTTCTTGTTCTTCAAATAATTTATAAGTAGTTATTTTAACTCTTTAGTCCACTTGATATGTACCTTAGCTGTCAGCTTCGCGAGCGGAAATCTACATGTCCAGTTGAAATTTTTTGAATCTTAAATTACTATAAATTGGCAGTAAAATCAAAATCTGAAATGAAAAAACTTTCACATATCTAACATTTGTCCAAGGACTCAAACCAAGGTCATAGATAGATTATCTGGTAAGATAGATTTTGTAGCATTGTTTAACAAAAAAAATGAATGTTCCTAAACCTTTTGTTTCTAATGATGACGTTCAATATAAAGTTAAACCCTTTAAAAGTCCTTTAATCGCGTCCGGTTCATTTGAGTGCTTGTTCGCCGAACGAGTGAAGTATTCCTCCCCATCTTCTCTATTTGGAGGTGTTCCAAGTGCTTTTATTGTCGGTATTGGACTCTCGATGCTTTAGTTCCGTTTAAATGGAATTCCAGTTTGTTTTAAATGGATTTCGACGACAATTTCGCTTTCCCCGCTAATAGGTTTCTTGGATAAATGTATTTTTCAGTAACAAAACAAATTGTAGAATGAGTCTGAAATAAGGGAGATATTTTTGTATTCTTTTCATTATTTTATTTTTATTGAAGCATCTTTAGAATATATGACACTAGAATTACTGAATATACTAGACGGAAAATAATGAAATTGGTTTCAATATATCTATATCATAACTACGTCCAATTGGTCTTTCGAACTGATGTTAATGAAGAATTGATCACATTTCTTTGTTCCAGGTTACGGCATCATTCCGCTGAAAATCCCATCGTCTCCTGCTACTCACTGCACTCTTCACACCACTGTTGGTTGTGTGGGGAATGAAGAATGCACAGCCAAGAGTCACAGCGTTATCAAACTTCTTGGACCCGTGAGAGACGTCATCGTACGCCCAGCCCGTCATCATTACAGACCTGGAGAGACTAGTAAGAATATTTTCTTCTTTTCTATCTTTTTACTCGTCATTCTCATCAAAAAACAGAATCTTTATTAGAGCAGTCGTTCAAATTAAGTCATGTGTAATTTTCTTTCCATCTACTAGAAATATTGGTAGTAAGTGTAGTAGACGGCCCCGTAGTCTGGTTGGTATTGACCCTGCCTGCGAAGCGAGGGGT